>VYZW01041877.1:5878-27566 GCA_013401315.1 Balaeniceps rex
AAAAGCACTTGCAAAAGCTTTGCCTGAAAGTCCTGTTAAATTTCAAAAGGCTGTCTAGAATGCTCTGCATCCCCTAGAAGAAGCTCAGTCTAAAGCATGTGCATTGTCAGTACTAACAGTATTGTAAAGAAAGTCTACACAGTTTATACTAAATTCTCGTCCAGCCTCATGCCATATGCCTTTTACCACAACAAATCTCTTACACTTAGGCAGGCCGCATGTTATTGCTTCTGTCTTCTTTCTATGGAATAAAAAGAATATATGCATCCTCGTTAGACCTCCAGACAGGACGGAAGAGCAGTCATAAGCTAGCATGCAGGCCAGATCTATTGTCAGTGGATTTGAATTCTAGAGGTGAAAGCATCTCTGTAATAAACTGTTTTGGAATTTGGGCTACTTGAGAAAAGGGCAGCACTCATACTGGAGTGTATTTGACCTATTAAAAGGCATTAATCTGTAATACTACAGTGGTGTTGAGCTTGTGTGTGTTTTTAGGAGTAAGGGGTATCAAATCCTAATGTAAAGCTTAGTTCTAATAATTAAAGATACAGGCTTTTATGCTGATATGCATGTCAGTTGTCTACTTTCATCCCAATTTAAATTACAGAAGAATATGTATTAATGTTTCTTCAAGTCTAAAACTTGTACTATAAGAGCAAAAATTCCAACTTCTATCCATAAAGCCAGCTAGAAATATACTTAAATGATTGTTCTGGACAGCTGAAGCCCATGCTTTCTAAGTGACTGCTATAGAGCACAAAGCAAAGTACAGTTCAGTGCAGGCTTATGTTCTTACCAGAACTTCGGTCTTCTCACAAAATGAGAAAAGCTGCTGTACAAAGCTAACCTTGGCTTCTGCATTATTCCAGAGCTCCTGAATCTGCCAATCAGCACAACCCCACTTGCAGTGGCCTCTCCTGATCAGGACCCCATGAGGGGATTCAGCTAGTCTGCTGCTCCGCTACAAGACTGTTGTTGCCTTTCTGGCATAGCATATCTGGCTTTTACCAACAGGGGAAGGGGCTGCCATGGTGTTAAAGCTTTATATAGTCTGGGGGATACTGGGGCATGAGAAGTCACCAATGCCAAGGAAGCAACTGCCAGGCAGTCTTGGTTGATTACCAGTCAGTGCAGCTCTTCAGCTCATTGTATATAAAGGCATTGGGCCAGGTGGGTGGGGAAGACTGGCTATGGTAAGATGATGGGAATTCTCTTGGAAATGGAATTGATGAACTTATCTGAGTGATGACCAGACTTTCTGGCCAAGGCTAGGCCCCCTGCTATTTCTTCAAGAAAAAAACATTTGGTGGTGTTTAGGACTCTTCAAGTTTGGTTATGATATATAATTTGTAACTTTGTTTCTTGTCTTTGGAAGCTATATGTGACCCTGTACTAGTTCAATCTCTCTCCTACGCCTTAGACCCACTGTGTTGTGCAGGCTTCAGCAAGAGTTATTGCTATAGGAGGCTAGTATGGCCTTCTTGCTAACTGTTCTTTGTCTTTAAAGCTTTTTTTGGATGGGAGAGCAGTAGGCAGGAAGGGATTCAGTCAATGGTAATGTCCTTCACTGTGGTAATTGATCACAGCCATGTTTTCCTACACCATGCACAGGTATCTGAGAAATGATAACTGCCTCAACCCTTTCCACAATTTCCAAATAACTTAGTTTTCATATGTAGTGATTATGCTGTCTCTATTCCTTGCTGGTAACAGTCTAGCAACCCTTTCTGCAACTAACCAGTGCAACTTAATTTTCTTAAGTAAACGTCCATCCAGTTTTTGGAAAAATTTACAGCCTTAATTAAAAAAAGACTGAAACCCCCACAGATCTCCAACAACTGAATAGGGAGGACTAATGGGACTGTTCCTCTTGCTGCTTCAGATTCATGTGCAGTCTCATGTAAATAACAGCAAGTGGTGTCCATTTCTAGACCATTTTGGGGCCAAACTTGAAGAAATCTTTCTGTAGAAGACTAAGGTTGGTACGGAGCACTCTAGACCTTGAGATTACACTGTTCATTTTGTGGGCCCATCCTATGGTGTGAAGGATATACTGCCTGAATTGGACATAAGACTCAAGGCTTTAGCACAGTTGGAGGTGTTCCTGTGTAACACAAATCGATGGTGAGACTGACAGCTAAACAAATGGGGAAGCTGAGAAGGAGCTCTTCATAGCTTGTGTGGTGCCTTATGCAATGACTGGCTTAATATAACTAAATTTGATCTTGTGCAGCTCCATTTTAAAAAAACAAAATCCCTACAATCTAAAGGTAAAGCTTCTTTAGATATGGTACACTTCATCTCCAGAAGTAGTAAAAGCCTTCTGGTGAAACTCACTCCTACTGGTACTTGATTAATGAAAACAGGGGGTACATGGTACAACAATTTGCAGTAAGGCTATACTAAAAACACCTTTTAGGCATAAGAATCCAGCCTGGAAAGGCCTAGGAAGACAATGGGTTACTTGTATACAAGTTCTGTGTGCACTGCTAGGAGACTTGTGTCAGCAATGTGTCTCTTCCAGTGACATAGTCACTGAGATGCAGGTTGGTGCCTGGCTTGTTGGCCTTGAGTCCACAGCATAAATGCTGCTTTAAAACTTGAGCTTTGAATACAGAAGAAAGAGCTTTCCTCTTGCATGCTCCCTGTTCTCACACAGGAGATAATGAGCTGGTAGTGAAGAAATTAATGTGTGATTTCCACTCCTCAGAATATGTTGGCTAGCGATGCTGTTTTATGCAGCATCATACTTCAAAGTTGAACAGCCAGAAATGAAGTCCTCTATAAAGAGCTTTGTAGTTCTCTGGAACTTCACTGTAGCTGCTGCTGCTTTCCAGCAAATCTAACAGCTGCTTAGTCAATCTTTTCTGAAAATGTCTATTGGGAATGAGCTAATCGGTACACTGAAGTACTGACATTAAAATGAAGCAACAGAGCTAGAAAAGCATGCTGCTGAACAAGATCCCTTGTCAAGTTCCTTCACCTAATGAATTTCTGGCTCTTTCTGAGAAGATGATAATACCCAGTTCTTCTTGTAACTGTTTGTCCTTGCTCATCAAAGGCAGACTTGAATATTTATAAACAGAAGGTAACTATGTTCCAATTAACATTCTTACTTTCTCTATGTATTCTAAAACTGCATATGCACTAAACGCTAAAAGCTGAAGTGATGATACACTGTAAAACTGAATTATAAAGTGCAGGGACTACTCTTCCCAATGAAGACTTCCGAACAAAGCAGAAAGCTATTTTAGTAGCCCAAACTGCCCAAGCAACATGCTTGCACTTGACACTGCTCTGTCCACTCCAGTACAAACACAGCATGATGGTCTGACCTTCCAAACAGAAGAATAACTGAACTGGCACTCTAATTCTACATTTCAAGTATACTGACTAGAATAGTTGTACTTAATAAGAAAAGGCTTTAGTTGACTATACTTGCTGACCTTTTTTTTTTTTTTAAATATTTTATTTTTAACTTTTTTATTATTTTTTTTCAAATTCTTGGGNNNCTGGCACTCTAATTCTACATTTCAAGTATACTGACTAGAATAATTGTACTTAATAAGAAAAGGCTTTAGTTTACTATACTTGCTGACCTTTTTTTTTTTTTTAAATAATTGTACTTTAACTATTCTGATCATCTTATGTCAAATCCTGGGATTGCTGTAGAACTCCTACAGTTGGAAATTATTCCAGAGGAAGTCTCAGACTTAAAAGATGAAGTCAAAGATAACAGGTTTAGCTAGAACTGTTAAACTAGCTCCTTTTGAGCTTGTCCTTAAGGAAAATGTCTATAATATAGGCTACTTCTTCAGAAGATGCTTTGAAGGCTGTTAGACTTAAAGCTTGTAGAAACCCTTGTTGTTCACCCTCCAGAAAAAAGTCTCTGGGTATGCTTAAGTCTCTAGCTGAAGTGATTAGGTTTATATCTAACTCTTACTGAAGCTTTTTTGAGGAAAGAATTTGTGTATAGCTGTGCTGGTAGTGTTTTTAGGCATTACTTCTGAAAAAATGCTACTCAACGAATAAGTTTAAAAAAAAAAAAATCAGTGGTAGTTGGGATTGCAAACTGCTTTTAGCATCTGACTTTTATGATACACACACATAATGGCTGTTACAATGAGATAACATAGGATTGAAGAGGCAATGTTGCATGAACTAGATGACTAGACCTAAATGCCAAATTCGTATGTACTAACCTGGTACAGAAGCCCATTTACACTGACTACAGTTCATGCTTGATATAAATATACTCTCTCACTGTCTCCTCTCTTTCAGGCCAGGAGCGCTTTGGAAATATGACCAGAGTATACTACAAAGAGGCAGTTGGTGCTTTTGTGGTCTTTGATGTCACAAGAGGTTCCACTTTTGAGGCTGTTTCAAAATGGAAGCATGATTTGGACAGTAAAGTACTGCTTCCTAATGGCAGCCCCATCCCTGCTGTTCTTCTTGCAAACAAGTGTGACCAGAAGAAAGATGGCAGCCAGAATCCCTCTCAAATGGACCAGTTCTGCAGAGAAGGTGGCTTTGTTGGATGGTTTGAAACATCCGCCAAGGTGAGCATAAAGAGGAAACATTTTAACTCTTCTAAGTATTGGCATAAGAATGGATGAATATAGTCATGTGGGGAAGAAAATCATCACGTATAGCAAGTGACAGTCAAATCTCCAGTGTTCAGCAAAAGTTGGAAGACTTGCAGTATATTTGATTTAGATTAGAACTGCATCTTAAATTCAGAGAACCTTAAAACTAACTGGAAAACTTGATTAACTGAATTTAAGCTTTTTTTCTTGCATGTGTCAGGATAGTGTCATTCTTCAGGTGTTAGTAGTATTAAACAATGATCAAGATGTCCAAAAGATACAAGTAATCTTTAGGTGCAGGTTTTCAAATTGCAGCTTCTGTCTTCACTGTTGCATGTAGGAAGTAGTAAGACTCAACAAGTGACCAAATAGCTTGTTCACTTCTGACTACCCACCCAGAAAATAATGTCACTAAAGTACTTTCCTATTTTATCAGGCAGGGTCAAGGCTGACAGTGGACAAAACCAAATTGCTCTGTGTATTAACTTAAGCTAAGATAGATAGCTACTTTATTCAAACAGAAAACTTTGAGTAACTTCATATATTGTACAGTTTTAGTCTACAGATTTGGTCAATGCACAGACAAGCTTGCAGCAATTTAGCTGAAAATGGAATCCAACAGTTCCTTAAAACTCAATTGATCCTTAAAATGAAAGATTCTTCTAGATGAAGATAATGTAGCTGACAGATCAAATTACTGGTCTGGTTAATAACTCCTTTATATGGTAAGCTAAACCTCAAAGTCCCCCTTTTCCCTTGGCTTGCCTACTTCTTTAACTGTTGCTGATAAACTGGGACAAAGTGATGCTTAGACAACTCTTAAAGAAAAAAGTCTGTAGGAGGAATATGATAAGAAATAAAGTAACAAGCCTTTTCCTGATCACTTTAAAATAAGGAAGAAGGGTACACAGTGACAGGAATTAGTTATATTAGCTAATAATTTGTTTTCATTAAACATTAAACTCACCCATCTGTTAATAAAAACTCACATTTTAAGGGTCTTTATACTCAAAAAGAATACCAAGATTCTGCTTTGGGTTATGTCTTCCCTGAAACTTCACCTGTCCGTAACACTGCTATACATAAACTTCAACATGGGTTAAAAATAAATGCAAGTATCATGGGAACAAAACCTAACGTGGAAGTGTAGTGACAGCTTGCATTTTAGGTGGCATTTAAGACACGACAATGTAAAACAAGGTTCTTCATGCAGAGAAAAGTGCAGACAATATTAGTCCTAGTTAAGTTATGAATTGACTTGTTTAGGACTTTGAAGAGGTAGTTAAAATCGCTTAGCAAAAATTCAGGACAGCTTTTATTGTTTTCTAAGCATACCAAATCAGTTTATGCTTTTAAGTCCTGCCCACTTAAATATCCTGATAATCTGCTTTTGCCTTTCTGCTGGAACTGATACTTGAATCTTCAGTCCGGTCATCAGTAATATAGGTCCCACTCCCTGTGGATTATGGAGAACATTAAAGGTGAAAGAACTGCAGAGAGTATAAATATTCATAGAAATACCTTATGGACATCCTTACACTAAAATGAGGAGAATCCTCCTCCACTCTGGGCAGGGAAAAGTGCCTATCTGCAAACTGCCAGAAGCAGTTTGTGGCTGACAGCCACAAGCTTGTAAAGCGCAGCAGCGATAGGTCAAATGTTCTCATGATCTAACCTTGCTCACGTAGAGTTTAGATCTACAATTATGGAGACAGAAGAGTACACTGGGGTGGTATTTCCTTTGGAAGCAAAGACAAGTGATTCTAAATGTGGCAGCCCTTTGGCGAGCTAACAGGCGGCCCAGCCAGCTCAAAGCTGTGGCCAAAGGCCCCTTGGCATTGGCCAGCTTGGCCCCTCAGTAACTAAGATATGCTGATGAAATACAGCTCTAGGTATCTTGCATGCACACCTCTTTAGAGTGTATGTTAAGGTACTTTTCAAAGCATGCACAAGAAAATGTAGAGTGGCTACATGAGGCACCCTGATTTAGCTGGGGTTTTGAGGCTGATAAAAAGGTCCTTTTACATAATTAAGCGCATCCAAACTGCAGCAGAGGCAGAAAAAGGCCCCAAAAGGTAAAACACTACTATGAACAGTGTAATTGCCTATTATCTTTCTTGATGGAGAATGTACTTTAACACTGTTGAGTCTTCCAAATGCAGGTGATGTTTATCCCTTGACTGCATACTAGATTAGAGTTGAAGTATCCTATTTGTAATATGGGTAAATAACTTTGTCTCAAACCTTTCCGGTAACTTTTTTCAACAAGCAAGTGTATGAGTGACCTGATGTATCTAAGCTGCTTGTGTCATGCTGTTCAGACAGTAGAATAGTTTTTGTATTTGGCCAACTTCTAATTGGAATGTGTGACTGTTTCAAAAAAAAAAAATCACTGACTTCTCTGCTTTCAACATTTTTAGGACAACATCAACATAGACGAAGCTGCTCGATTCTTGGTGGAAAACATCCTTGCCAACTACAAAGCCTTTCCTAATGAAGAGAATGATGTGGGGAAACCAAAACTGGACCTAGACCCATTGAAAGCAGAGAGTAAATCACAGTGCTGCTAATGCTACCACTGTACAGTAAATGTGATGTAATGAGCAGCAAGACTGTTCCTTAACTCAAACTGCTGCTATGGTGCTGCGTTGTGACAATCCATATGGGGTGTCTGGTATTACCTGAATAAGTGATTCTTGTGGGTGTTTACTCAGTTTCATGCTAAACAAGAATATGTATCTTGTGAGTTATCACTCCACTTGCTTGAGTGGCTGCATCTAAGTATGATTAGTGTCATCTTACTTGAGAACATAAGGTAGTGTTTACACTCCTAAAAAGGAACAAAGACAACATTCAATGTCTAGTTTGCTTCTAGGACATATGCTACATTCCAAATAGGACTCACTTATGGTTTTAGCTGAATAGACACTCGCACCTTTACAGTAAACTTTTCCTTTGTCACCAGTAATGTCCCACTTTAGCCTGACTTCTCACCTACACACTTGTCCCTATTTATTATCCCCCACTACGAGGATCTGTCTCATTGCTAGTTCTCCTGGATCGCAACATCCCAGAAATCTTGAAAGGGCCAATGACAGATGGGGAGGTATCTTTCTTAGTGTGTTCACTAGGACTGAGTGAAGTAATGGCTTTTACCACTGAGTAAGAACAAGATGGGTAAATGATTGTACTTAACAGGGGAAAGGCATGGTTAGAGAGATACTAACAAAAATGCATCTCCAGCCACTGAAGGCAGAATATTTTCAGCTAATACTTTACATACGAAGCACATTAATGAATACAGTTGTACTGCTGGCACATAGTTATAGTAACCTCACCCATATGCACATCCAGAAATAAACATCCAGTAACTTTTTCATGCATTAATACTGAAAACTTTACCAAGAGTGCAAAAAGTAAATATCCTGCTGTCCTGTGATAATGAACTTGCTGCTTTTTCCTAACATCTTGAGATGGTTCTGAATACAGTGAGGGAGGAGAGAGGTTGTGAAGGAAATAGCTTAACTGGTTCTTGCTAGCCTATCAACCCCCACCCCGCCCCCCGCCCCAAGCTCTAACTTTTTCAATTTTAGAACTGTGCTGCACTCTTCTGACTACTCAGAGCTGGTGAACTGGCTTACCAGTTTGTAACTCTGTACACTTGAGATGCTTATGTTTCCTTGTTATAACTCATATGTATTTCTGGCAGCAAATGAAGATCAAAAGGATTAGAGAGATTTCACAGTTCTTGAATAAATTCTGGAACTCTGGCTTTGCTTGGCTGAAAGGCTTTGAAGCTCTTCTTTATTTTAAGGATTTCTTCTGTCCTGGTACCTCATTGCTACTGACTTTAGAAGTCTTATCTTGCTTGGTCTGATGGTGCTGGTGTTTAAGTAAACATCAGCATGAAGTATGTGCCAGATTGGATGTACTTTAATCTGTATTGAGATTTCCTAGGCTGCCTTTTTTTTTTTCCTAAAGAGTAACATACTTTTTAAGAGACAAATAAATATATTTGGGCATCTTATGTATGTTGTTGGTGTATGCTTTTGAGAAAGTGAATCTTCACATCATGTGTCCCACCCTATACACAAATGCTTTCATTGGCATTTGAAAACAACTTTATTTTCTAGTAGCTGCATGTTAAGGGTTTATTTTAAATTACCACAGGCTTGGCATAAGCTAAAACTGGGTTTAACTAGGTTAGGATCATAAGATAATTCAGATGAAAGGGTTCTTAGGAAGTCTTCTAAGCCAACGTCTTCTCCAAGCAAGGTTGTACTAGGGTGCTCAGACTTTCATGTGTCTTAAACCTTCAACAACAGAGACTGTATGGCCCTGGGAAAGTTGTTTCAATGCCTGACTGTCCTCATGAGATTTTTTTTTTCCTAGTCTGAACCTCTCTAACTTCAATTTATGTCCATGGTCTCTCATCCTCCAACCAGGCACCACTGTAAAGAATGTGTCCATTAGGCTTGTGCAGATTTATTGGACACTTAAAGTTTGATTGCTACTTTAAAATTTCTTTGAGAGCCTGTAGCACTTCAGAAAGGAAGCTGCACCCCATCCGTGTTTGTTGCTCGAGTTGTTAACCTTCCTAGCTAACTTGGAACTACCATATTCTTCCTATTCAGTCACCTGCAGAACAACTCCATCTAGACTGTAAACTCAATTTTAATGAGCTGTTTAACTTCCAGTGTACTGTCTTTTTCTAAACTTTAATTATAGCTGCACAAATCCAGCAACTAGCCAGTGGAACATGTGCATAGCCTGTTTATTTGATGCTTCTTGACTAGATCAAAACATGATAAATCTTGATGACAAACAAGATGCAATTTCATGTTGACTTGGCTTCAACTGTAAATTTACTAAGCCTATGCAATATAACATGAAGTTTGTCACTACTGGGCAAAAAAAGGCCAATTCTTGAGTCTGGTATGGCATAGAAGGTTGGTCTACATTCAAATGCTGGTTCCTTAAATACCTGTTTTACTGGGGAAACTGCCAGTGGAGGTAGACTTTTTTTTTTTTCCCCCCCAAACAGCTATAGTGCTTTTTCTTGGTTTTAGTTTTCAGATTCAACAGCAGAATGAAAAACAAACTCTGAAACTTTGGGACTCTACCTGAATGCATGAATCTCATCTGGGTCCTGTTGGTGACAATGTAATCTTACACAGATTAGTTTCAAGAATATGTAAATTTCTGCTTGAAGAGTTGTTGCTGCTATGTTTAAGCACTTTCCTTATTCTGTATGTGGCTTGTGTTTTTCTAAAGTTCTACATGAATGTAGAATAGCCATGACTCTCAAACTGTGATGGAGTATACTACTTTGGATATAGGTTGTCACTGACTGGAGAAGCTGAGGCAAGGAGAGGTTCAGGAACTACCATCTACAAAAATAAAAACTAAAGGTTTAAAGTGACTGTGCAGATGGTATTACAGAGCAGACTCTGATATTTCCTAAGTCTAGTAGTATAAAAACCAATTTGACTTCTACCTGCATGATGGAGTCTGGTGTGGTGTGTGTGTTTGTTTGTTTGGTTTTTGTTTTTTTTTTGTTTTGTTTTGGGGTTTTTTTGTTGTTGTTTTTTTTGTTTTTTTTTTCCTTTTACCTTTCTGGGGAAAAAAAAAATTGAGCTTTAATAGATGGCTACTCTTCCTTCGTGCTACAAACTGCATTTTCACTCCTGTTCTTTGGAAGGAGCATTACTATGTTTGAGATTGGTGGGGTGGATCAGGAAACCTGATCCAGCCATAAGGTGAAAACTATAAGAAAAGGCTAGCATTCTAGTCTGAGGAAGGGAATGGGAGAATCTCCCTGGTAGAAGAGAATGAGACTGTAGTTTGTGGAGAAGTGTTTAGGTCAATTAAAGTAGTCATGAAGCCCTGTCCTAATTAACCAAAGAACTTTGATTTGGAAAGATATGTGGAAATTTAGACAGACCCAATTTAACATCAGGCTGATAAGTGAGCAAAAAGTGTCAAACATAATTTGTTTTACATGTACAGGTTATATAGTAAAGTGATGATTCATCTCAGTCAGATAAACATAGGCCCCATGCTATTTTATTTCATTACCTCTTGCAATTTGAAATATGTCAATCTTAAATGAGCAAGTACCTGACTTCCTATTCCCTATATTTAAGGGACAGTTTTAAGATGGAAAAACTTGAGTAAAAATCTGAATCAGTGCCTCAATAAAATCTCTTTTCTGGCATGTTTCCATCAACTAATTTTGTAAAGGCTGGAGATGGCATATAGTCTTCCTGGGTTGTAGTTGTGCAGTATGTCTTTGCGGCTAATGCAAAGTCAGCCTCTATTCATTTAAAAAGCTTAATGAGGCATTACAATTGCTGACAAAACTAGAGAGTAGTTAGAGCAATTAGTGATCTTTCAGTATGGGATTTTCTAGGTGTATCTTGACTGCAGTAGCAGAAAAATATAAACTATTCCAAGCTCCAAAGTTTTGTTTGTTTAAACTTGGTGTCAGATCTATTGAGTTGTAATAGCATTTCAATGAGTCTCCTTAAATTGAACAAATCCTTGTTTATCTGCAGTGATGAATGACTGAGGAAGAGCTTGAGTCATTCTTCTACAGACTCGGTGCCTGATTAACCATTTGATATATGGTCATAAGAGGAAATAGTTATAAAAGAAATATGCGCATTAAAATAATGGTATTGAATGGTGAAACATTTTGCTCTTAAAAACTGTTGCTCCTTTATCTTTCTAGTTTTAACATCTTCCTAGTGACCTTGGTTCCAAAACAGAACTGGCTACCTCTTTCTCCCTTTACAGAACACCTTATTTGGTACAGAAACAGAGTAATCTAAGTGTGTGTATGCCTTTGTCCTTCATGTAATGAAGTACTAAAGAATTTAAGAAATGGGGGTAGTGATATACTTTCAGGAGTAAAAAATATATTAATAAAATGCCAGTGAGATAATGATTCTGAATTGGAATACATCATTTACTTGGCAGTACACAAAAGGTTGCTTCAGACAGGGTTCTTTGTCCTGCAGCAGTATAATACTGAAAATAAGGAACATACTAGATTCAGGTCTGACTGTGTAGTGAAGATTATTTGAAAGAAATTGTGCCTGTATTGTACATGACCATTATAAAGCTCTATTTGTAGAGCTCACTTCTCTGTTTCAATTTGTGTCTAAACAGGAAAAAAAAAAGTACTTGGTGTATTTTTAAACACATGATTATGGACTCTTCTATCACCACCTGAAATAGTGTTCATTCAGTGAAAATTTCTAGCTTAGACATCCTATGTGGCTTACGTACTCATATGAATACATTCTACTAAATGGGTATTTTATCATTTCAGTCTGTATATATACAAAATGTTTTCCTGCCCCAAGTACCTTAAGAAAAACTTCCTTTTTTAGGTAGGGATGGTGTTTTGGATAGCTTTGGCTTGGGAGGTGTACAAGTAGTGGGCCAGCATCTCAATATTGGTTCCGTCTTCCTTTTACAAAGATAAGAAGAGATCAGTTTAGTGATCTTGCATCTTTTTATCACTGGGTAAATCATCATTTGGCCTGAGCTCTAAATGAAATTAAAATATGCAGGATTCCTGGCCTTATTGCTCTTACTGTTTACTCCCAGTTACAAGTTACTGCTACATGTCATGTGGCATTTTAATATTAAGGGATTCTATCTATCTTTCACAGGTTCTAGGAAATGAAACAAAGTGTTCAGTCTTTTGATAAAACATACAGGCTTCTTCTGTTTTACTTCATCATTTTTTTTGGAACTTAGGAACTTTTAACCTGCTTATTATCATGACCCTCCTAAAAGCTTAAGTTATGCTAATAATTATTGGTCCTGTTGGAAAACTCTTGGCTCCCTAAAAGTTAAAGATAGCATGGGCATTCTGCTAACTCAGTTTCTAAACTCCTTGGCCCTTCCTGGTAAGTATCAAAATAGTATGTAATATCCATCCAGAATAATGGACTTTCACCCCCTCACATTCAGATGGGTTTGTTTTTCAACTTTTGTATTTCAAAAGTGTCCTGTAGACTATGGTATTGAAGGTTACTCTGTAGTATAGTACTTGGGCTGCATTATCGATTTCCATTGTTCATATTAAGTCAAAGCATCTTTGGTTATAATGAGTGAATATTAATTGACTGTGCTATCCCAGCATTGATGTAGCAAAGTGTCTGCCCCACCAAGATACACTCAGTTTTAACTTTAAATTACTATGCCTCAAACATGATTTTATACTCAGGGCTTTGAGTCAGATTGTGAGTTGGGATGTCATTTTTTTTTCATTGGACTATTGTTTTAAGCACAATTAGATGAGGCTTACTATAGCTCAAGTGGTTATGATGGCACTAGTGTCATATGTATGATGGCACAAGTGTCATAATGACTTCTGTCACTTTTATGTGTTTCGGAAGTTAGAAAATGTAAACTGCACTGCCGTATTTTTTTTTTCGAGAAGGTGATTTGTTTTTACTTGGTAGATTGGAAAAGCAAGTTTGAAGACATCTTACAGGTATACCTATTTATGGCCTTGTTCCTGACTTTTCTTGCAGAATGTTAATCACATTTACAAAATATTTATCTAGCAATCTTATATTTTGCATTTTTAAGAGTATAACTTTTTGCTTTTAGCCTGTGTACACGACTGGAACCAAACTTAAGACTGCACTGAAGTTAATCACTATTAAAAAGGATTTGCTATGTTCCGCAGCATGCCTTGACTTAGAACAAGACTTAACGTTTTAAGTCTCCTGCAAAAAAGTTACATCCTTAATTGTAAATAACAAAATACTGAAGTAAAATGGTATGCTAAGAGATTTAATAGTCTCTACAGCTCAGTAGTTAACTCTTCATTAAGACTGTGTATTCTCATTTTAAAACCAGAAATATCCTCCGTCTCTCAGGCCGCAATCAAAATTCATCATATCTTTTAGCCAAAGATTTAGAATTTTTTTAAGAGGTAACACTACTTCCTCTGTCAGTATCCCCATTTCTTAACAATTCCAATAGCTAAAGTATAACAGTTACCCTCAACTCCAAACTTCAGACAGGGGTTTTCACGCAGTATCAAAACCAGGAAGTTTTTCATTTTGACATAGAAAGATAGTCCTGTTATGAATCATCAAACGTAAATTTACAAAAGAAAGGCAATGGCACTGCCCGGTTCTCTGAGCTAATTTAATTTTCTTCTGCTGCCTGCTCTGGCTGCCTGCACTCTGTTCCCTCAATATTTAAGTGGAGAGAGGATCAAAGTTGCGGTGGGACCCAGTTCACAAAACCACTTTGTCTTAAAGTTAAATATGTGCCCATGGGACTCAATGGTACTGCTGAATATTTTACTGAATATTTTGGGGCTGTCTTTCTCCAAAATGAGACTGCATCATGACAACGTGATCAAAAGGTGCTCTAGCAGAGAAAGAACTCAACGAAAAGATAAAGGCAAATAGTAGCACAGCTGGGGTTCATCGGAATCCTTTCTAGCGCTATGTCAAATTCAAGGGAGGCTAGAGTACTAGAAAAGGCATGTCCCTGGCAAGATCAGATGAGACACAGTACCATAAGATATTTTTGAAATGGCAGTGGGCAGAACGTCCTGTGCTTAGAAGACTGTTTTCTGTTATGCAGCTGGTTGCAATTTTCTTCCCCTACCTTGTCTTACTCCATCAGTTTACCCAAGATATTCATATAATCCATTTCCCCACTTTGCTCCCTAACCTCAGGATGACTTAAGAGTTAACAGAATACAGCTGCTTGTGAATAGTTTCAGTCTGTCCGTTTGAGGATGGTTTTGCTCAAGTTCAGTTTGCTGTCCTATGTCACCTCAGCAGCTGACTGTTCCTAACTGTGCATGGGCTGCTCCTCCCAAGCTCCAGCACACACTACAGAGTTTCTTTTTTCTCAATCTCCACTCTCACTCTGATAAATGAATTAATTTCAGAACCTAAATTTTCCTATCCTTTGATAAAAGAAATGAAGAAAAAAGAAAATCTCCATGACCCAAACAAAAGAAAAACAAAATCCATTCTACCTCCCTTTCATCTCCTATCTAACTCTGTAGCAACCTCATGCTTGAAGATACAGCATCTGTTCTTACACAAGCTTTTGTGTCTCACTTTAACCCTTTTTTCATGGCAAACTTCCCAGAATCACAGAATGGCCGAAAGGGACCTTGGGAGATCATAGAGTCCAACACCCCACCTCAGAGCAGAGTCAGCCTGAGCAAAGTTGCTCATGGCCATGTCCAGTTTGATGGAGACTCCACAGTTGAATTTCCTGTGTGTAAATTTTCACATTGTCTCTAATCCTGTCACTGGGCACCTGTGAGAAGAATCTGAGTGTCTTTAGTTTCCCCATCAGGTATTTCTATACATTAAATTTGTCCCCTACCACAATCCCAGGCCTTCTCTTCTTAACGTGAATTATTTTTCCTGTCTTGTTCTGGAATCCTTGTGCCTTGTGTAAAATCAGAGGAGAGTTATTTCTGAGCAGTCTGAGCTCCAAGACCCCTGAGAGGAGCTTTGGTAGTGTTCCTGTTCATAGTTACTCTCTTTCTACTCTCTCCAACTAGTATTTATAGCTACAAAAAAGTGCAAAATGTTTAGGAATAAAAGGCTGTTTTCGTGTAAGTGACTTGTGTGTGCTATAGCGGTTGATGATGTGATGGTTTAAGGAGGAAAAAAAAAAAAGCCAGTATTTTGAATGGTATCTTAGAAGAATGGTGACCAGAATGCCACCCATCCATCACTAACCAGTGCCTGTTATCTTAGTATCTGTTTAGCTACATCCCAGAGGGTTCCTAAGATATAACCGCACTGTTCTTCTTTGTTTATTGTCTTGTATGTTTATTTCACATTTTCCAACTGTAAGGCTGCCTCTACCCTAACAACATTTTCCTTCAGGGAGCATCTGTCAGATATACTTCATCGCTTGAGACACTAGGCCAATGAAACAGCTGATTTGACCTTACAGATTCTTTGCCAGCTAGAAAACTAGCTTTTTAAAAATTCAGATTAACTTGTCTTTCCAAACAAGCTGCCCTTGTCATTGGTATTAGGTTATGGAATTCTAAATTAAGTTCTTGGATAAATAAAAAGATGTAACTTGATGGATGCAGAACGTGAGATCCTTTTTTTTTTTTTCCTGCAGAGCACCTAGATACGTGCTTTTAATGCCATCACTCTTTGCAGACAAACATATTGTAGAATTTTACAGTAAAAGGTGCATTTTGAACTTAATATGTAGCAGCTATCATTTAACAGAGCAAAGAATAAAGGGTTCTGTAGCTTATGCACATTCTCCTCTGATTTCTGTCCTTCTTCCTTCACCACCCAAAAATGTTTACAGACAGATGCCCTCAAATTTCCATTATTTTTCTGTTGTCTTTCACATAATTGTATTACAAAAAATCATATTTACTAGGATGCTGCAAACCTCACTGGTCATCTGCAATGGGATCAGGAAGGAAATTTTCCTACTAGGAAAACTTTCACAGGTGCCTCTTACACCTTTGTTTCATAGATACTTTTCCATAGTTGTTTCTCTGCCCAGTGAGCATAGGAAAGGAAAGGGGACTCAGAGGAATAGACAGAAATCACAGTTATCTGAGGTGGTTTTATCCGTGTTCTGGGTCACAAACTCAGTCCTGTAAGTTCCAGCCTCAGTCTGCAAGTTTGCATCAGCATCCAGCAAGGTGTGGAGGTTAACAGCCCTGCACTGCTACTGAATTTGTAGCCAGCTGTTTGAATCTCTGTCTCTGCCTCTGCTATTATTCATCTGCATGCCCTGATCAATATTTGATAGCATAATTGTCTGAAGAGAGACCAGCTGCTCAGTTTGAAAAGAAATAAATAAACCTGAAATGTTTACTTGGTTCTCAAGTGACAAATGTCCCAAGGTACCTTATTTAAAATGGATGCTGTTGGACATAACGCTGAAGGAAATGCAAAGATGTGGAAGAATTTTCCACTTTGAAATTTAAAAGTATATATCTGGCCTTCTGCCATCTTGATATAAATCAAGATCTGACATTTGTCTAAAATAAGCCCCTAGATGTAGCAACATCTGCATATTTTTCCTTGTATCTTTTATCTACTCATGCCCTCTGCAACCTGACAAATAGATTTTCATTGATTTTTATATTTCAAAAAGACTTAGCTTGAATAAGTGAACAAGTATGTTCTGTTTTAGCATGGATTTTTCATCATGCACTACAGACTGGGAAATAGCAAATAGGTTAAGAGTTAGAAACAGGAGTTCTTGGCAATAATGTAATCCCTGGAGTGTATCTGAAAAAGTCCGCTTAGTTTAGTTGAAGTCAACTATCCGCTGAATTCAAAACTAGCTGATTAATGTTAGGTTTACCTGACCTTGGCAGAACTCCATTCACTTCGGTAATCATAGGCTTTGTGTCAGGAATCAATTAGTTGCATCATTTTGAAAAGAAAAAAGAACATAAATACTTTCCAGCTCTAAAATCTCTCCAGGCTGCATGACTTAACTCTTGTTTTGCTTCCTTCCCATGTGGTTTACACGTACTGATGTAAAAAGGGGCAAAAAGTTGCTACCGTTTCAAATCGGTACTTACTCTTGCTCTTTATTCGTCCAACAGAAACGTAGTCATGCGATTAGAATATTTATAACTAAAATGCCCTTTTTAAATGACTTTAGCTTTTTTCAAAGTATTGTCTCGGGAAAGATCCTCCAAGCTACTGCATAAGGTCAGAAAGCAGACTTTCACCACCTTCAAAGCCAAGCCTGTTTCCGCAAAGGCGCTTCACGCCGGATTTTGGGTTTCTTCCACGCGAGGGCGGCGGCGCGGAGCGCGCCCGTGCTCCCCGGGGCGGCGACGCCTCGCGGGGCCTCAGACCTCAGCCGCCGCCCGCTGCCCTCCGCGGCGGGTGGCACCTGCCGGGGCGTCGCCTGCCGGCCCTGCCTCCCGCGGGGGACGGGGACAATGCCGGGGGTGCGCTGGCCGCAGGCCTCCTGGGCCGCGGGGCGGCGCTGGGGCCGCTACCTTCGGCGGGCTGGGTCGCCCGGCAACGCGGCGGACGCGGCGGGACCCGCGGCCATGGCCTCCAAGGGGAGCAAGAAGAAGGAGCTCGGCAGCCGTAACAGCTCCGGGCTGCTGGGCGCCTCCGCCAAAGAGTAAGAGCGCCGGGGGGGAAGGAGGGAGGGCGCGGGGGAACGGGTGCCTGGCCACGGGGTGCCAGGCGGGTGCGCCGGGGGACACACCGGGGTGCCCGGCCGGGGCTGCTGCGGCCGCTCCCGGGGAGGCGGCTCGGCCCCCGCGGCCGTCTGGAAACTTCCCCCGGAGCTTCCCTTCCTCGGGCCCGGGCGGCCGTTAAGTCCCGCGGCCGGCGGGGCAGGGCCGGGCAGGGCGGCGCGCTGCGGCACGGTGCAGCAGCTTCGGCCGTCCGCTCTTCCCTATCGCGGTCTCGTCGCCACTGACACAGGCTGGACATAGGTGGAAGAGATGCTTCCCCGTAGTCCTGTGCGTGCAGATAACTTAGCTAAGAAAGTTTGCTTACTCAAGTGGATGCTTAATTAAAAGTGGTTTCAACAGACAAGGTGGGGTTTGGTGGTGGTGGTGGTTGTTTGTTTGATTTTGTTTGTTCAAACTGGAGGCCCAGCTTGGTGTGAAAGTTGTACTGTCTTCCTCTGATGGCAAATCTTATGCACCTGCCCAGTAGCGTCATCCTGCCAAAGCGATGTTGTGTGTATCTGGTACCATACCTGGTCTAGCAGACAGAGTGCCGCAGACCTTGAGGGGAGCAGTAGGAACGAGAAGATCACGGCACATGTGGTACACAGATGGGTGGCTTTGCGATGTGGCTGTTCCTGTGTGCGAGGGGCACCGTGTTGGCCACAGCTCACGGTACGAAGCATTCAACTTATGGTCAGGAGCAGACAGAAGTTAAGTGTTCACTGAAATGCTGTTTGGGCAGCTTCAACCTCAAAGCTGTGAATCGGGACAATAATTTTGGGAATACACACCCTCCATTTTCATCAGGTAGAGGGACTAAGCTAGCTGAAGTTTTCAGCGCGAAATGGTTAACGACTCTTATAGCACATCCAATGACTCTTGTAGCACATCAGTTTCATTTACAGAAGGGAAACACAACTCCCAGTGCCTTGAATGTTCGCTTTATGTTAGAATGATCTGAGGAAATTAAGTATAAAAAAACCCTACATTCTTCCTAGTAATTTCTTAAATATTTCTGTGTAAGTAGCATCTCTTGGGATATTTTAAATGATTCACTATTTGCTAGGTGTTTAGTGTGATTTTGTATATTTCTGTGAAAATGTGTGTTTCTTCTTGCAAAGACAAATAAATAAATAGAAAACAGTGTGTGTCTTTCACTGTTGCTATTTTGACCTGCAAGTTCTATTTCTATGTTTTGAGCAGCTTTTTCATCCTAAAGTATGTAGGCCTGCATGCATAGCGCTGGCAGGATTCAGATGAAAAAGGTATCTGATGTATGTGGTCATGCCCTTTTCTTCTTCTTGCTGCCATAAGTAAAGGTTTCAGTTGTATCACTTGTTTTTCTCTTGAAATCAGTCTTCAAACACCCCTTTGTTCTTATTTCATATCCAGTTACCCAGCCTTTGCTACAAAGTATTTTCTTGTTTCATATTTTCATACTTCTGTTTTGTATTTCACATCTTGATTGCCATTTTAGAATCATAGAATGCTTTGGGTTGGAAGGGACCTTTAGAGGTCATCTAGTCCAACCCCCCTGCAGTGAGCAGGGACATCATCAACTAGATCAGGTTGCTCAGAGCCCCGTCCAACCTGACCTTGAATGTTTCTAGGGATGGGGCCTCCACTACCTCTCTGGGCAACCTGTTCCAGTGCTTCACCACCCTCATTGGAAAAAATGTCTTCCTTATATCTAGCCTAAATCTACCCTCCTTTAGTTTAAAACCATTACCCCTTGTCCTGTCACCACAGGCCTTGCTAAAAAGATTGTCCCCATCCTTCCTGTAGGCCCCCTTTAAGTACTGAAAGGCCACAATAAGGTCTCCCCGCAGCCTTCTCTTCTCCAGGCTGATAACTCTTCTGTTGTTGCAGTCAGCCAGTATCTCTAATTCCTCCCTTCTCCTCACTGCATCAGTTTGCTTAGTAACTCTTCTTTTGTTTTGGCCACAGCCATGCAGTCCTTCATATTTAGTGCTTCCAGCAGTTTATCAAAATTCTTCTGACGATCTCTAAGCTGTCAGGGACACTTTTATTTTTTAGCAGTGTTAGAGAAAAAGAAGTATTTTCTTACTTTCCAGTGTGTGTGAAACTGAATGGGCTGTCATCCAGAAGATTTTGTCTAGTATTTCAGGTTTTGTCCCCTAATAGGCATTCTTACAGTGTGAGAATTTTTTAGCTGTTCCATTAAATTAAGATACATCTTTTTTTTGAGAGTCTAAAAGTAATGTACTTTTTATATAGTAAAATTGTTAATTCTGTCCTATATCATACATAATAATTTGTAAAAGAATCATTCTTATGAAATGAGTTATTTGTATCTGATTATCTAGAACATTATTTGTCTTTTTCTTTAGTACATTGTTACTTTAGACTTTACTAAATAAGACCACGATTGGATAAATCAGATTAGAGAACTGTTTTCCCAGTGTCAAGTTGAGATGAGAATATTTAGTCACAAACTATTTGAATGATATTAAGTTTTACTGAAACACCTCTGAAATGCAGTCTAGGAGATATGCTTGTGTTATATTTGAAATCTCATGTTGGACTGAAAGGACAGGAGACATGATTTATCTCTCACTCTGCAATTATCAACTAACTGCGATGGAACTAATGTCTAGCACATGCCAATGTTAATTCAACATTAGCTAAGGATCAGAGCACAGGAGTATTTACTCACTTCACTAAGGCTATTTTACATAAAGTGTAGTAGCTTGAAGATGTCCTAATGCTGGCTTAGTGACTTATGTTACTAGACTATGGAAGAAACTGTTAAATAGCCTGATTGTAATGCAAAACCTTCATAACACAGAATATATAGCTTGTATTAATTTTTTTCATTAAGCCTGTAACTTCTGTTTAAACTGTAGCACGTCTTTTGGGTTTATTTGCTTTGCCATTGCGATACAGAGTGCCCTTGTTGTAAACAGGAGTAAGTCTCAGCAGTAAGAGTCTAGATGTTTCAGTGTATGTGCTGTATATGTTTCCATATGACACCTTATTGTTCTGAATGATATTCAGGCATATGAAGAGATGAAGTGACCTCTTTTTTTAAAAAAAAAAAATCTTGTTTGATGGAACAGCTTTTAGTACACAGAACTAGCTCTGTTTGTATTTGTATCAATTAATATTTATATTAATATATATATTACCAGAAAAGCTGGTATTGTAAAAGGGGAAACCAGAAAATCTGTGACACAAAAAATCTAAAGTTACAGTAACTCCAAGACTAATTTCCTGACTAACCTATCCCTGCTCACTTTTTATCATTCTGAAATATCACTAAGGCCTTTTGGATGGATGGATGAAAAAATGTTGGTTTAGGTCAATGCATGTCTTGCCAAGTTCAGCAACTGACCTGATAAACCTTCTTGTTTAAGCTGTCAGGAAGGATTTTACTTTAGTATCTGTTGAGCTGTAGATAATGAATTTAAATCAAGGAAAGCTAGTGACAGCTTATTCTAAACTTTTGCATAAATAAATTTTTGTCTTGCTACTTTTTCTGTAAAATTTTTGTTTCTCCACTTTCTCATGAAACAGTAGAGTATGGTGCTATAAAATATTTGAAAATTTGAATTCAGCGCTTGCTACGCTTTCAGTCATATTGTTTTGCTCTGCAAGTTGGAAGTGCTTTTTGAGTTGATTAAGGCTCTATCCTACTACAGTTTTTAGTCTCAGTAAGATCTTCATCCTGCTGAAAACCCACATGCTTCTTAGTACTCTCTAGTCAAAGATCTGGGTGAAAATCTGGTTTTGCTGAGATCAGTGAGAATTGTTGATAGTTGGGACCTGAACACAGTGGGGCTAAGAGTTTACTCTTGAGAACACTTTTGACACCTTGAATAACTTTTCTTCTTGCTTGCCCTTCTGTCGTGGTTTAGCCCCAGTCAGCAACTGAGCACCA
>VYZW01041893.1:626-10789 GCA_013401315.1 Balaeniceps rex
TAGTCATCTTGCATCTCATCCTTTTGGAAACCATCTTTAAGTCTAGACATCTACTCTTCCTCTAGTCTTCTGAATTTAGCTATCCATTTTTTGCACAGTCACAGTCACACAGAGCAGATATCCAGTAACACCAGGTCTTGAGTAGAAATGTCGACCTTCCTTAGGAACTGAAACAGGCAAATGACATCACCCATTCCCAATTCATCACTACTGGAATAGCCATAATGCATTTNAAGAGAAGAGAAGAGAAGAGAAGAGAAGAGAAGAGAAGAGAAGAGAAGAGAAGAGAAGAGAAGAGAAGAGAAGAGAAGAGAAGAGAAGAGAAGAGAAGAGAAGAGAAGAGAAGAGAAGAGAAGAGAAGAGAAGAGAAGAGAAGAGAAGAGAAGAGAAGAGAAGAGAAGAGAAGAGAAGAGAAGAGAAGAGAAGAGAAGAGAAGAGAAGAGAAGAGAAGAGAAGAGAAGAGAAGAGAAGAGAAGAGAAGAGAAGAGAAGAGAAGAGAAGAGAAGAGAAGAGAAGAGAAGAGAAGAGAAGAGAAGAGAAGAGAAGAGAAGAGAAGAGAAGAGACTATCCTGAATCAAAAGTCACCTTGCAATTGTTGTAAATAGATCAAAGGACTGCAAAGTAAAGTTGATGGGTAGTCTTGCTTTGGCTGAAGATATGATACTCTAATTTCAAAAACAAATGAGAAAGCATAAAAAAAAAGTTAGCTTTAATCCTGCCTAACAAGGTATAATGAATTTGGTTGTGTGCAGAGCCATTTGTGATGGCAGAATGCCTGTACTATATACTAAAATGTGTTATTTTAAAGGTAGCCACAACTTAAACAGAAAATATGCTTATAGAGGCAAGGCTTATATGGTGAGATAGTACCTTTTTTTAAACCATCACAATGGGCTAAACCATTGGTCAGATAGATCAGCAGTGCAACTGTATCAAATATAATAGTTGATCTTATAAAAACCTATCTCCTCCCAGAGATCTTATTTCTCTCATATGGTCAGACCATTGCTGTTGCAACAATGCTACCAAGAATATCTTATTCACAGAGGATAAAACCAAAAGGCAGTTTGAGGAAAAAGCTGAAAGAAAATAAAGGGCCTTTGCTGTATTGTAACACAGACAGCATCTGAAAGCAATGCTTGTCTGCTTGATTCAAAAACCAGCTTATCCTTATCCAACACATATGTATCCATAATGCACGTGAACTGCCTTTTAAAATGTACATTATGGCCACATTACTCACACCTGAGGGCCCAACAGTTGTTAGGTATTAGCCAAAACTGACTGATTTTTCACTCGGACTCTCACTGGAGCCAGAAAGAGAAATACATGGTTACAGGTGCTGAGCAAAAGACACCAAGGGAGAGGGACAAGATCCTTGACTTTCACTGGTTCAGTTTCAGAGGTGAATCTTAGCGCCTGACCCCAAGTTGAGATCTGACAGCAGAATTAGAAAATAATCTCTTCTGGGGAGGAAATCTGGGGGAGTTGGGTAGCTGTTAAGGTAAATCCGCCCTTCACATGGTGTGAAAAGGCTCCTGGAAACTCTGAGGTCTCCTGCTGATGCACAGTAACAGTGGTGTGCTCAAGGCTGCTCGCACTGCTGTTTCATCTGCCCTGCAGCCCCTTCAGAGGTTGCATGCGGGATGGTCAGATTTCAATCTTCAGATTTAAATATACAAGGTCAGATATGAGGAGCATGAGATCCATTTGCCCTACTTGCCAGAGCAGCTCCCCATTAACGGGACAATGTTTTCCAAGCCAATGTCATTCTGCATCTGTTGTCTGTTTTACTTAGGTTTTGTAAGATTACAGTCTCCTGAATAGAGTCTGTCCTTCCATTTTTCTTCTTTTTTTCAACTGTTGTTGCAAAGTTGTCTCATTTCAAGAGACAACGTCCTCTGAAATACACCAGAATGCCATGCTTTATCTTTTTATAGGGAAAGTCAATTTTCAAATCGATGGTGGTTGAAGTTGTTTCCATCTTGTACTGTTCGACTACCAAAATACCTTCAGAAGAAAAAGAGTGGACTCACAAAGATATTTTAAACACCCAAACCACTCCATCACTGCGAATTAAAAAAAATTCCTGTGATCCTCAACTGTTACTCCTGCAGTAGTTCTCAGACTAGCCATTAAATTCACTCTTCTGTGCATGTTTTTTATCTAAATATTGTTGATTTTGACATGAACTCTACCTTGAGGTAATAGGCAGTTTATAAGACATCCGTGCAATGGATTGCATATATTTAAGGTATTTTAGGAAAACCGACCTTCTTTTGTTTAATCCTGACCACCAGCAATTTTTCCACCATTGAGAGAGGAACTCTCAGTATTCAAATAAATCATAAATATATAATGTATTTGGTATATCTGTAAGTGGCCTGGAAATACTGAGCAACATAATACTTAATTTGATAAGCCTGGGCTGAAATTTTCCTGACCTGTAGCAGTTAGTTTAGAGGCTCTCCCACTTGCACAGGCTTTACCTTTGACGTATTTTGAAGCATGGCTTTCTGTTCCCCTCCCAAGTTCTCCATTTCCCCCCGGCTATAGAAGGTGCAGCACGCCAGTCTCCATCGGCTCTTCTTCTCCTACTGCTACTGACCAGTGGAAACTTGAAGGTTTTGCTTCTGGCACTGTGCTACAGAAAAAGTGATGGAGGATATTTGATCACTCTGTTCCACCTTCCAGAGGCTCAGCAAGTTGGCAGAAGGCACCTACTGCTTCACACGGGAATAAGTAAGGTGCATTTAGATACAGTGGGGTAGAACCTCAGGGCATGTGGAAGGCCTCACACAAGGGAGGGGAACCAGCGGTGGCAACCTGCAGCTGGAGCCACAGCGAGGACTGGATCCTGTGGTGACAACCAGAGCGAGCTCAGTGGGGTCTGCTCCAAACTCCTTGCTTGCACTTCTCAGAAGGCATCTAAACCTCAGCAAACCAGGAAGGTATGCGCAGCACTTGTTGTAACACAGAAAGAGGAAATACTTAAACACATTTAAAATTGCAGTTAAACAAATTAATGGAAACAATATTCTGAAATAAAATTTCTGCTTATCTGAACATTTCCATGACAGATTAGCTCGGTTAGCAGACCAAAGACTGAGGTTTTCAGTTTCAAATTGCGTGTGGGCTTGACAATAAACCTACATCCTTTTTCCAGTTCATATTCTTGTCAGAAACAATATGAGCTCAGCAATCAGAAGGGTTGGCACGCATCAGTGGCAGCCCATGAGATGGGACAGGACCTACATCTTGGCTGATTCTGCTGTGGATAGCAATTTTTGTCAGAAAATTTCACAGATGTGAAAGGGGACAGAGTGATTAGGAGAAGATAGGAGGACGAACAAACAGAAGCCACTTTTACTTGGCTGCTTCTGAGGACTACAACAGACAGGCCACTAGGCCACTGAGACCTGTGACTTCATTGCTCTGGGGAGTGTTTAACTAGTGGAAAAGATGGAAGAATTGGGTTCATTAATATGGTATCCTGGACTGAACACCAGCAATGTTGCATTTACCCCAGTTGCCCAAGATTTTTACTTGTGTTTATTCTTGTATCACCCTGTCCTTTTTCATTTGCAGTTGTGTATTTGTGCATGCTCAAAAATAGGTGCAGAGTCAAGGGCTTGCCTTTGCTGTGGGGTTAAAATCAATTTGTCTTTAGTCTCATGGATTTACAGCACACTGCAAAGGGGTTATGTATTGAAATCCATTAGAAAGGTACTGCTTGTCTTTTACTTCCTGAGTATAGGATTCCTTTTTGATATTTCATAAGAAATTTTTTACAGTGAGAACAATCATTCCTTGGAACAACGTCCCTAGGGACATGGCGGAGTCCGCATCACTGGAGGCTTTCAAGACGCGACTGGACAGGGTGCTGGAGTAATCTCCTCCAGGCTGCCTTTCCCAGGAAAGGTTGGACCAGACGATCTTTTGAGGTGCCTCCCAACCTGGGCTGTTCTGCAATTCTGTGGTTCCATGATTTCTTTTTACTCAGTTAAAGAGATGTATGGTCAGCTTCTAGCAGCTACTTTAAAAATCAGAATAATGTTAGGAAAAGCTGTTGGGCTACAGTTGCACAATATTGTTCCTCACTTTCAAAAAAGTCCATATTTTATAGTACACTACTGCTTCTCTCAGACCACTCTGCTTCATTTTTTATTTTGGTTTTGTTTACTTGGGTCATCACTTTGCACTGTTCTAAGCATTCCCTGTTACATGCTGAAGAGAAAACAACTAATGAGCCTTTTCTTATATTATTAAAATGCATTTGTTCTAGGTCCTAGGCCTTTGTGTAACATGCACTTCAGCTTAAAGTTAATACAGACTTTCTTTTCTAGCATACGTTACGAGAAGTACTGGCAATTCCCACTTTGCGTCACATACACCCTCAGTACTCCTTGCGGTGTACCCAGGAGGCTCTATGGATGCAGGCTTTGTGAGGCCATGTCTGAAAAACACCATCTGCTCATCATTCCCCCCTCAGACAAGGAAAGACAATACTGCAAAAAATATTGTTCATTTTTTCAGGTGAAGGAAATGGGAACTAGAAAAAGAATAAGATCACACTTTTAAAAAAAAAAGACATAACTCAGTCAGAGATTTTCTGAACCTTTGCTGTCTGCAAATTGGGAAAAGCAATGCAGGCCTCTTCAAAGCTCGAGAGGAGTTATCATATGGGAACAGGTCTCACACCGCTAAATTTGAAAGAAGAAGAAACAGAAATCAGTCTATTTCCAGTTTAGATCCTGGTGCTTGCAGCAGTCACCTCTTTGGCTGGTGACCTGGTGGCATCTTTTGCAAAAGAGAAAGGTACGTAAACCCAGTCGCAGAAGCTCTAGAAAACCGCTCCTGGGATGCCTGTTTCCTCGCTGGGTACATCATTATAAAAAGTGTGTCAAGGCTTCGCTCTCCAGGTTCTTCCTTCATCAGTTCAACAATGTCCGTTAGCAACTATTGTATTCTCAGAGGTTCCTTCAAGTATTGGCCCATGTAAGGCTCCTTTATTCTGTTCATTAAATGTCGAGAAAGCTTCTGTTATGACTACAATCCCTGACTAACAGGAGCAGCGGCAGAGCTGTTTGCTGACCTCACACCCATAATGAGGTTTTAGTCCTTTGTTTCTCGCATTAAGGAAGTTAAGTCTGCTTACTGGGTCCTCGCTTGAGTAACCTTTTGTTGTTGTTTTGTTTGCTGTTGAGTTTAATTTTCTGTGTCTTTCATTAAGCTGATTCAGCTATTACCTATGCTGTATTTGAGAAAAAAATGACCTTTTGGCCATTAATTAATAAATAAATAAATAAACAAAAAAAAGCGATCCTAACATATTGCCAAAGACTTGCCAAATGACAAAAATTGCAGTAGCCATTTTTTCTGGAATGGGCCTGTTTTTGCCGATTCCAACAGCACACTAGATAAATCTATTTAATACGTGACAAACACAATGCCGTATCATTTTGGCTGAAATTATTGTACTTCAGGTCCTGTGTTTCAATTCAATTTTGCATATAGGCTAAACAAACAGATCTCTAGTCTCCTCTCCTATGTGCCTACAAAACAAAATTTTATCTTATTGAAGAAGGCAACTTTAGCAACATCAAGATTTCCTGCATTATGGTTGCATTTCACCAGGGGAAAAAAAAAAAAAAATTCAGCTCTCAAGGATGTATCACTCAGTCAAAGTTTCTACAGTGCTATTTTAAGGACCCCATAGGAGCAAATCTCACACCATCTTTCCAAGCTACTTCGGCTGGTGGAGACAGGCAGCCGCCGAGGCAGGGAGGCACTCCTGCTGCCTCAGGCTGTGACTGATAAGAGAGGCAGGGTCTCCAGACATGGCCACCTGCACAGCATGTCCAGGAGCACTGGTTATGAGTCCCACAGGCACTGTGCCACCTTTATCCGATGCTTTTATCCTCACTGGAGCACTCTCCTTGTTCAGCAAATCTTTCCTTTGCTTCCTCTGAAGCCCTCCAGCTGTTGTTTGCAGCTCTAATACTATCATACAGCACAGCTCCATTTCATTGTGCGCCCGGAGGCGTATAGCTCGCATCCAATGTATGCACTTGCTGCTCTCTCTTGCCCATATATATATGCGCATGCATACGCTTCTAGATATACATGTACATATACCCCCCACACTTCTCCCGCACCATAATGGACCTGATCCACCTTCTGTGAATCCCTGCTTTCATTCAGCAGCTTCTACTTCCCATTACACAATTCAGAGCTGTGTTAGCATCACTGGGGAAAAACTCCCAAGCTTCCGCAAGCAAATGTCACCATTCAGAAAGCTCTGGCTCCATCCATTTCTCCACTGTCACTGCTTCAGTTCCCGCTAGCCCTTCCTGCATGCTGGCAAAAGCTGGTGTTAAACATGCCTGGATATTGGCCTAAAGAGGCCCTAGCTCTCATTTGGTATTTGCTGTTACCATTCTTAAGCTGTAGGGTATTTTACCTTGAACAAAGAGTTAAATTTAATAGAGTGTGCAGCTTATGCATTCCTAGCACAGCGTGGCTGGATTTTGTTGTGATAACACCCCAAATTAAAATTGACAAGTGCTCAGCTTCAGAACTGCTCAAGTCAGCTGTGCTTGCTGTTAATGGGTTAGACATTTCCCAGAACACATGATGGGAGAAGCTTCCAGGAAAAAGATAAGCGTAGGAAAGATTAAAGACAGTTTCTGTAGGCTGTGCTGATGTTCAGGAATGACAGTGAGGGAGACAACAGATCAGCAGTCAGCAATTGGATTTCACACATGAATGGCAATTTCCTTCACTTTTAAAGAATCAGATGAGATAGAGGCAACAGGAGCTGAAATGTAGGCACAACACCTGGTTATACCACATGTCCTTGTTTTCTTTGCTTATGACTTTGGTATCCTTTTCCTGTTCAGCTGAATTACCCCTTGCTGGTTTCCCAACTCAGGCTCAGGAATATGTAGAGCTTTTTAAGAAAAATTTCCTTAAAAGTAGTTTCATTGTTTGGCAAAGAAAAGTTAGAGACCTGCAGGCATTGTATCAGGAACATGACCTTTCCCATTTTCAGGTAAAACACGGCCAGTGTTTGTCTGTGCTATTGATTGCTGCACAATTGTTTGCATAGAGAGTGCAGACTTCTCCAGGCTCCCAAAGTGCAATCCCATGCCCCAAGCACCTTTTTGTTTCCTATGGCATCCAAATGCTTCTGGATCCTTCCCATAGATTTTAAGGGTGCAGCAATCAATATAATTTACACTGTCCTTGGCTGTACACCAACACAGAGAGAACTCAGCTACTTAGCATGTGGTACAGGGACGAAATTAAGAACTATGGAATTAAACTAGGAGAAGAAAAATGCCCCTGCCAGGAATGCTTTTATGGAAGTGAGCCTTCTTACACTATGAAGAGATACTTGAGATTTCCAAGGGCAACGTGGTATGCATGATCTTGCAGTGAGGAGGGAATAAAAGAGCAGTTCAAGTGAAATCTTACATACTTTCCACTTTCAAAATTTCTATTCCAGTCCCAGATAAAAGCTATGGGAAAACTGAGTTTGAGAGTACATGTCATCAGTATAAGGTAACATTTAGTGTAGCTAGCAGAATTATTCCAAAGCAAAAATTATGAGCCCATAAAATTCATATAACTCTTACTTGTAGTGATACACTATGGTAACTATCATATGGTTATGATTAAGCCATTTTTGTCTCCACAACTCTAAATTACATTAAAGAGTTTTAAAGGCAGATTCCTCCCTTCTCCTGCAATAGTGCCTAAGGCAGAACGAAAGCTGGTTGAATAACCCAAATGTACATTTTCATAATTTAATAAGAAAAAAACCTCAAAAGTTATATTTAAATCTGACTTTCTCAGGTTTATTATGCTTTGTCCATTTGGCAAATGTAATCTATAATACCTCAGAACAGGACTTCAAAGTTTTTATTTGTTCTCTCAGTATCTAGCCCTGTGAGGCTCTAAAATTGGCTGGAGTAGCTTGAACACTTTATGACACACATCCACACAATTTCTGTGAGTTATTGCTGTAAGGAGGTCTTATGTATACGGTTATTGAATAATGGAGATCATTCAGAACACAGGAATGTTCTATTTCCTTAAAACATTTTTTTAAATCTCTTTCTTTTATATGTACTCTTTAGCATAACTAGCTTCATCAGAAACCTTTCAGGAAAGGAGATGTTGTTTTCACTCTTTGCAGGCAAGAAAGGAGCTGGCTCGGCCAAGATCAGAAATTAAATTTGTGGTAGAAAAAGGAACTGAATCCGGCTCAAAAAGTCCCAGATTTAATCACTAGCTTTACGGTAACTTTAACTCCACGTGTTTGTAGATTTTTTGTTAACTTAAAGGAAAAACAAATGCTCAGAGTCAGTGCTCTGATTCTCAGAGGATGGGCTAACTTTTTTCATACATCAAGAATGACATATTTCTGAAGTAAAATAAAAGCTTAACTGTTCATGTAACAATGTACAGCCAGAAACTGCATAACATAGACAAATAAAACCAAAAAAATTTTTACATGTACAACAAATTAGTGGGTTTTGTTCTTTTAGGGGGAGAAAGAAAAAGTCACAACTGCAGTTTTTTGGAGCGCCTGCTTTCATACTGTTTTATAGTTCTGTGTCTTTAGACACTTCTGAAAGCTCACATGAGATTCATGCCATAAATATCATCACCTGAGTGGCACACTCACGCTGGTGAAGATACATTGACACTTAGATGCTCCAGACACTGGCACTGCGGAAACATTAAGATTGATAGTAACTAATGATAGATTTTTCAAGACAAGAAAAAAAACCCATGTACTTTCTCATAAAATCCAGGCAGGGTGTAACTTTACATTTCGGATCAGCTCAGGAACATTTTTAAGCTTCTTTAATGCCAATTATTTTACATAAGGGTAAGGGAGATGTCCTTCCACACCTCATAAATTTGACATACTGTAGTTTGAAATCTCATTAACCTTCCGCGTTGCCAGATGCAGCTCACAAACGTTAAGGATCTTACGGACGTGTTTTTATACTGTTACTCTCTACTAGTGTTATTTTTGCAAGCATGTGGTTTGTATTTGTCCTTTCCATGAACTCTCCATTTTGTTTAGTAGCTATATCAAACTATTTTACTATAAAGCTAGGTTTTTAACTACTTTGGGGTTCTTGGGATGATTGGTGCATGCTCAGAAAAGTTGTATACATAATTTTGTCCTCGGGAAGTACATTAAATACCCATAATATACACTGAAGTGTCTTGTGGAAGAATGCCTGCTATTCTACTGCAAAATCTCAATCTACCTCTTTATACATGGTAACATATGGCATTTTAAAAGCCATGTAAAGTTAAGGCTCTGGCTTAACTTGTAAATGCAAATTAAATGACATTTTATCCTTAATCCAATGGATGTGTGTATACCGCCCAAAATGAGATCCTGTAATTCCCTACTAGCACTGCTCCATTAATACAAACTACCAGCCTATCTGGTAAATTTGGTGTTACACTCTCTCTGCTCTGCATCATGCCATCTCTCAGATGAGATTGGCAAAAGTGAAATCCAGTCCCTGTAGGTTTAGATGAGGCCTAAACAAAGAAAGTTATTTTTGCATATACAGAATCTAACTTACAAATTCATACACATATGCTGTGTTCACCGGTTTGTGTTTCACTGGCATGCATACAATATATTGCTTTTTAACATATATTTTTAAATAAAATGTAAATTTTAGCTCCCTACTGTTGGTCAATGAGTTTTTCTCTCTTGAACATTTAAGAACTGAATAAATTAGAGAATCTTCTGCTGTGATCTGGCTAACATGGATACTGGATTGAGTTATTATTGAACAGCATGAATGAGAAATGCCTAAATGTTTTACAATAATAGTCTCCATGTTAGATAATGTAAATGACCCATGGTAAAAAAATTCCATACCATCTACCTGCCTCAAGGAAAAATCTGTTGAACTTCGCTTGATCACAAACCTTAAGAAATACCGATTTGTACATGGTCATTACAACAACCCTTGAATTCACCAATTATACATGGAAAGGTGCTGTAGTCCTCCACATGCCTGAAACCTTTAATTTGAGCAGTTATGCCTCTAAAGATGCTGACCTCCTCCTCCACATGCCTGAGTCTCTTGTGGATGCCAGTGCTGAGCAGTGGTGTT
>VYZW01041895.1:2464-14898 GCA_013401315.1 Balaeniceps rex
GCTTTTCCTGTGTTTTGGGAAGTTTGTGAACTTTAGGCCTCTCCTAAGATTTTTTTTTTTGAAGTGAAGTCTAATACCATAATTTTTCACAGCATTGATTTTTTTCTTTTTTTTTTTTTAATCAGATGCTGTGCTGCTCCACACTTTACACTGGCCTTCTGTTCCATAATTTGCATTATGGCACTTACTTGTCCCATAAGGGTTTACTCTGATATGTATTATTAGTATGTAATAATAAAATCAACTGCACAAAACCAGCTTGACTTTTTTTTCTTGATTCTGGTTATACCCAGGTTGCACAATGTGGTATTGCGGTGAGATGTTAACAGCTATTCCTGGTGAGGTTTACTTAAGTAATTAAACCAGTCTAATTACTCTTAGTAGTGCTTCTCTTTATTTGAGCCAGGCTGCATTTCTATACCTGATGCTGCAGTGTGCAAAGTACATCAAGTCCGCTTTAGCATTTCTCACCTTCTTGTCTGCTGAAAGGCAAATGAGCATCGTATCTGTATTGATTGCAACTGTGGAACTGTTCTGATGGTGTTTTTCCTTCTAAAGACAAAATGGATGTGGTCATGAAACTGGAGAGGAGATGGGAAGAGCCTGCATGGTTTCTTACTAACATCATGTTGAATTAAAAACTACATGGTGGTGCTAATGGAAGTTGGGAAGTGTTTACTTTCTCTCTAACCATTTTATTGAAGCAGATGCAGCTTCAACTGTTTCAGTTAGGGTTGGAAGCTAATTGCTTTCTTCCAATTCTTTTGAAGCTGCCTTTTCTGAGGACTTTCATCTTGCAGTGAAGGTACTAATTTATCTTATTCTAATTCTCTGGATCAAATTGCTGAACTTCTTACTGATGCTACTTCTCATAGGTGGCTGCATTCAGAAAAAGGTTTTGCTTATGCCATCTTTGAAAGGCCTAAGTAAAAATTTTGAAGTTTGTTTAAAAATGTGCATAAAAGTTAAATGTATGTGTTATCCCAAACAGTTTTTACAACAGAGCATACTCCCAACTTCAAAACTGGAATTAATATAGAATGTATAGACATTTAGGTACAACTCCAATGTATGTTAGTTTATCAGCATTTTTTCCTTGCAGTATCTGTTTGGAAATGTATTTGGGTGTCCCCCTCATCAATCAGCAGTAAACATGCTCAGGAAGAGAAATTTTTGATCACTCAAGCTGCCTTCAGTTTTCAAGTAAATGTTTTCAAGTAAGTTCCAGACAATCGTAAATTATCAATACACAAAAATAGAATCTTGGAAAAAAAAATGTAAAACGGTATTTTGGATACTGTTGTTGTAATGCTGTGAAGGTGCATAGTATATTACATTTAACTCTGTGGCATTAGAAACTGGAACAAGTGGAAAGGCCCAACTAGCTTGTGCTTATCCAGTAACCAGGTGGTCCTGAATCAGTTTGAGTATCTCAAATGCTCTTAAATATGTAAACTTACTGAAACAATGCTATGCTATTAAAAAAGCTGAAAGCTGTCTTCAACACTGCAGTGAGGAATTAATCTTTGAGACAGTCTTCCAGAAGTATAAATTTGAACTACTTTGTATGAAATGGTCTGTGCAGATTATTATGGAATGCACAAAATTTGGGCAAAGAAATTGTACTAATACTAGAATTAATGTTCAAAAATGTACAATGTGAATACTCAACTTCCTAGCTGATTAATCAGGAAACTAATGACAAACTATTGTAAACTAGGAAAATCTTAGAACAATACAGTGTAAAACCAGGCTTTAAGAAAAATCCTAATGCTAGCTATTTTTTTAATGTACAGTTCACTGTAACACACATTTTTAAAGCATTTCTACAGCTTAATTTCTCCATAATGTTGAGCACCTCACGAATAATCTCTCATACTCATGAATAAGTGACCAATTCAGATGACAGCACTATTTCCTACTAATGGTTTTAACAAATGGATCTTCAAAAATTCTTTCTGTACTTTGTTTTAAACCTATGTTAACACTTTCAAAGATTTCAAAATCTTTAGCTACCCTAGATTTCTGAAAATACATCCCCAGTAACTATTCTGTGTGTTCAAAGTAAGTGTTTGCTATAATCAAGAATGAATTCAACTTCACGATTGCCCTCTTAAGAACTGATGCTTCATGAGTTTTGAAACTATACAAGAAGCACTGAATACATTGGCTATTTTAAAAGGCCTTAAGTTCTTATAGGTAAGAGGTTTCTGTGCCTGAAAGATTAACTTCTAAAACAGGAGTCTTAGGCTGACATCATCATAAGCTGTGCGAAGGTATTGTCTAATTGCTGTTTAAATAATGATGTGATTATTTTTAATTGTTACATACATAACTATACATCTGTGATTTAAATACTGATCATCTTAAGTGTTAATTTAAAAATGGTGGTGTTTGTAATGTCTTTTGCTAATTCCTTCAGATTAAGTTTTAACCAGCTCAACATTTCAATAATAGTGGTGCCAGGATCTTCACACTAGATGTGATCTAGTAGCACTCCAAGCAGTATCAGTATCACTTTGCTTTCCCATCTTTGTTGAAATGCATTGGCTGTTTATACAGGGTATTCTCCCTTTTTTACCAAGCCAGCTTCATTTCTAAATTGTACTTGTAATCCTGTTGCTCTTTCTACTCTAGCTTCCATCACTGACAGATGAGTTCAGTTTTTGGTGGGGAAAGGTCTCTGGCCCAGCATGTTTTCTTTAGGCACAGCAAGGGCCTGTCACACTTCAACAGTGCTCACACCACCTCCAAAGAAGAGATTTGTTCAGATATCCAAGGCCTCGGTTGCAAATGGGAAAGGAAATAAACTTTTTATCTGCACATCACCTATCATGAGGCTAGCAAAGTTTTTTACTGGCTTGGTTGAGCAATGTGAATGCCTTTTTTTTTTTTATATAAATCCAATGATATATTAAACTTTGGAGAACCATCTGGCCCTGTAAACTGGGCAAACCTGTTGTTCTTACATACTGTATTAAAGGTAATTTGAGAGCACTGTCTTAACAACAGAAGGGTCATAATAAAAATAAAGCTTAGTGCAGTAAAAAATGGTAATTGCTACCAGAGGTCTGATTACTTCCTCCCACAAAGGCTAGATGCCATTCTATTAAGAATGCTTGTTCTGTCTTATTCTGCATTTTCTGCTTCTGTTACTACTTGCAGTATTACTCAGCAGTGAATTAAAACCATGTTTGTTTGGAAGAGGCCATGTTTGCCCTAATTTGTGAATATTTCTTTTAATCACAGCGTTAAAAACTTGCTTTAACTACACTTGTGTCTGCAGAACTGCTAGCTTGGTTACCGATGAGGAGAGCTTTTGGGGACCTTTATAAACAAGGCCTGACTGGGGCTATGAAATCCACCACATGGAAACTTGCCTGGGGGTAGTTCTCATTGTCTGCCTCTGCTGTGTGTGTAGGCAGCTTTAGGCATGTCAATGCTCATTCAGAATCACTCTGCTTCTTACAGAAGCTTCTTGTGCAAATACTTGCATTGCTGCAATACCCAGGTTACATAGATGAGCTGCAAAATAAGAACCATATGATTCTTGTTGGGCTTAATTTGCATGGCAAACTACCATGCTAACAGCCCTATAAGAATTTTAGTTTTAAACTTTTTATATGTGAAATTGCAGAGATAACAGCAGAAATCATACTTTATTTGTACTGGTTTTAAGTCTAATTCATCCTGTAAGTCCAAGACTTTATAAACTGATGAGGTCTTACCCAAGGAAGTAGCCTTTGAAATCCAGGCCTGGTGTCAAAATTGTGTTTATGGTCTTCCATAAACAACACAGCTTGGTCCTGGGAAGAGTTAAAACCACAAAATGAAAGAGTCCAGGTACTTTCCAGTCATTTTAAGTGCTATGGACTCTTTCATGAATTGACATGGAAGCTAGTCTGTGGTGGCACGTAGCTTCTTGCAAACTTTCTCCGTATAAAGTTCATTGCTTCTGAGATGTGTATGGGAGGACCTTAAATCTCCACCCCCCACCCCTTTCTACTACAAAAAGGGTTTCATTAACTGCAGCCTTTGGCATAAACAACAGCTGTAATAGTGGAATTGGTGCAGCACCACTTATGTGCCTTCTACATAATCAACTTTCAAATTGCGTATTGTATATGCAGTGTCAGACACAGCAAATATTCCCCTTGGGAGGGGGGGAATTAGTTTTACCAAAAGTTTCTTTTGAGATCTGGGAAGTCTGGTTTATTTTCAGTCCAAACAAGTAGGCAAGAACAAGTTTCTCTTAGATTATTGGTCTAGCCCAGGAGGTCAAGAGTGTCTGAAACCAAGGAGCACTCCATCTCTCACAAAAGGAACATGAGTATGCTGAATTTCTATAACCAATTCATATGTAGTGAATATACAGTATTTAAATAACGAATATACTAAACTTGTGAGGGTTTTTTTTTTAATAGCAATAATACTAAGTGAAAAATGAATTTCTTAAATGAGAGGGAGAGAAGAATTTGACTCTTTACTTTTGCATTTTGGTTTCAATTCTCAGTTAAGATGACTTTTTGCAAAAATTTGTTGCTGAAATAAAAGGCAAAGTGGTAGAGCAAAGAGTTAAAATAAGTCTAGAAACTGAGTGCTCTTCTGTCTCCAATTAAGAATATTTGGTTCTAGCGAGATATGAACTGACAGGTTTCACTTTTGACCAAATAGTCATAAACATTGAACATTTTATAAAAAGGGTAATATACTGCAAATCACGTTAAGATCAACATAATCAGCAATGTAAACTGACAGCATTGTAAAATGTTGAATGAGTTTAATAACTGCCTGTAGTAATATATAATACTGTATCTTTATGCGAAATACTCTTCAAACTATTTACAGTAGAAATAATTTTAATAGTTCTAATTCATTCTACATATGCTATTTGTTAAAGTCAAATTATATTAAGGGCTTTAAAATCTCAATATCAGCTAGATTACACCCCNAACCCTGGTTCCCCCCCCCCCCCCCCCCGCTGCTTAAGTTGATATTATACTGAATTATTTTGGGAGAAGAAAAAATGATAGCAGAATTTACTGGAGAAGAACAATCTTATATTTAAAATGTATACACTTGTCTCGGCAAAGGAAAAACCTGATCTATTTTCAGACAAATGATGACCTTGATAAAGTGAGATGAGAAATTTATACGCCTCCCATTTAATTTGAAAACCATTAGAAAGGGCTAATGTGGAAGCTAACAGGCAAAAAGATTTATTGAATGTTGTGCAGGAGTACGTGCGAGTCTGAAGGACTCATTTTGGAGTATATAGAAAATATTAAAAAGTATTTCTAATTTCCTGGCTTTTTGGCAAAACGGGAGATATTGATCCTCTGGTTCCCTCTGCCAAGAGGTTGGGTGTGTCCTGGGAGAAGGCAGAAGACTCACTGGGATGGAATTCCAGAGGGAAGAGGTTGGGATCAGGTTCTGGCACCTCCAGGGCTACATGCTGGGATGAGGGTGGCATGTGGAGCTGCCTAACCCCATGCTTGCCAGGGCTGCTGCTTTGCGATCCGAGTCTGGAGGCCTCGGCTTGGCAGTACTGAAGAAACACATTTAAAGACAGAAAAATGGAAATGTAATGATTCACTGGCTTGCAAGTTACAGATTAAATTATGGTGAAAAAATTCCGGGCTATCGGAAGAAAAGACCACCACCCTTTCTTTCCACTCTCCTGTCTATGTAGGAGATCCTCAACTCCTTCCTCTGTGAACCATTGTTGTCCCTTACGCGATATTGAGATGGAAATATGAACAACAGCGAGATTTTGTCAGAAGCTGGCAGGTAACAAGCCCTCAGGTGAAATTAGGTATGATCAATGTAAAATTCATTGGGAGCGTAATTTTAACACCAGTATCTTACCTTGTTTCAAATGATAAATACTCATGAACAAACACCTGGCTAACTATATTGGGCACTGGATTTTTTTTTAATTAAGATAATAAAAATGGAATTTTTTAAACCAAGAATGGCCAGGTTTTTTCCTGGTGCAATTCTTGTAATGGCAGTAAGCTTACAGAAGAATTTATTTGTAGGGGAAACTCTATTGAACGCTTCTATTGCAAATGCAGACAGCCAGAGCCTGAATAATATTTCCCATGTGTAGAGCAAAGAAGTAGGATTGCTTAATTTTCAGAGAAAACATAAGAAAAGTTTCCAGAGAAGATAAGTGGGACAAATGAAAGCAATTTACAAAAAGCACATCCCTCCTTATTCTCTTTAAAATACAAGGGAAATTTCAACAACACTGAAAAGCATTGCAGCTAAAATGGACGGATGATGCTTTACAAAGAATTTTTGATGCATTACACGAGAAAACGGAGCTCACTGCTGGAAGTGAGCTGTCGCTGGTATCGGTAGCTTTTCATATGGGCAATTCGAGTATCTGCAGTCCCTGGCAGCTCTCCTCCATGCCCCTGGGAATGCTCTAGAGGGTTTTACAGGTGGTTCCCCCTCTTCATCCTACCCATTCCATCTCTGGGTTCTCTCCTTTTAGGAGCAGGCTTTCTGCACGGTACCTTGTTGCCTCTGGTAGCTGCACTGTAGAGATGCCCAGTGTAACAGGTAAGAAGGACTTTGTATTACTTAAGATAATATGACTGTATTATCCTGTTGGTAATTAAGCCATTTTCCAAGCCTTGTGCTGTATTTGTTTGAAGGAATTCCTCTCTCCAGAGGAATTCTGAAGCATGAGACAACCTGTCCTGTCTTGGAGCTGGGTGGTGTTTGCTCTGAGAGGGCTCTGCAGAGGGTGAACAGAGGGTTAGACCTGACCTGGACTTGGTCTTCCCACATTGCAGCTTGGTCTTTCCATAGCTTTGCTATTTTTTGGGAAGGCTTGGCAATTTTGATGGCCTGCCTTGAAGAAAAAGAAGTGATGCTTTACTGAAATCTGTAGGGTGTTGGAAATGCCAAATGTCCTTCAGCATCGACAGAAATCTTTGCTGCCTCGTGCTTTTCAGAGCCACTGCTCATCCCACCTCACGCCATTGAATTTACTGGAGCCTGCCTCAACTCAATTTCCAGAAAAGCCTGTCTGCTTTGTCATGACTTTCCAACAATGTATGAACTTGTAAAACAGCCTCACCAGCTTCTCACCCCATGGAAAATCAGCCTTGGCTCACCTCTGTCACGTGGCAGTGTCTTGTATCCTCACTGGAGGCTGCCAACGTGCTTCCTCCAAGCCTGTTCCCCAAGAGGCCCCATCTCCTTAAACCAGTGGTAGTTCACCTCTGAATCTCCCAGTCTTTCAGTAGCTTGCCCTTCCTCACTCCTCTTTGACTGCAACTCATACTCTCTTACTCTTGAGGACAATAGTAACGGATTTTTCTGGCTGGTCCTCCACCCATAAAGTTCTTTCCCAAGGGTTGAGTCTCACCTTCATTAAAGCGCAGGTACCTTTTTTTTGTCTTTGAGGTGTCCCTTTCCTGGGGCATGAACATTTGGACACCAAGAAATCCTTTGCCCTTTTTTAGACAGTGCTTGCCCTTTTGGAGATAGGAAGATTGACACTGCAGAGAAGGAAATGGCTATTCCTACACAACTTAGAAAGTCACCCTGGCTTAAGATCTTCTAAGAAATTGGCAAGTTTAAATATCTGATATAAGCTAAATGGCTGCAGAGCTCTACCCCGACTTTCCAGCCAGCACAGTGCTACCAGAGAGACATCTCGGGAGGGTGGACAACTGAAGAGAGTGATCCTGGAGTCCTTGTCGTCATTAGAGGCGTGGCGCTCCTCCAGAGGAAACTCTATTGGAGGAGAAGGCAGCTTGGGAAGGAACAAATTGAAGCGCTTCCCAGGAAGTGTTGTCCTTTGAGCTCTGCCCTTTGGGCCGTCAAAGAGATTGTCTATCCCCACTCTTGTCCATCTTCGTTTCCTCACCTCTTGGCTGGTTGAGGGATGAGCTCTGCCCTTTCCTAACTTCAGGAAAGGCAGGACAGGCCTACTGATACCTGGTGGACATAGTTATAACCAAATGCACACACAAAGTTGCCTTAACTCTACTTACTAGTAAGAAACTTTCCTCTGCTGCTGTAGCTCCCATTACCACCAAAATGAAATCTTGTTTTCATCAAGCATTTTCTTCCCCGCTTTCTGCATTTCATAGGCTTCGTAGCTGCTTGGGTAACTTCCTTACTTCTCGTTCACATGAAAATTAAATTAATATACTTGAAGTGGTCCTCAGCACTGTTTTAAATGAAGACTGCAAAGTGGTTCAAAAAAGCTCAGTAGTATTTACCGCATATATCAGGATTCGCACTAGAAAGTAATTTTCTGTTTTAAGTTAAAATAAATGATGTATGTTAGCATAAATACTCATTGAAAGGGGGGCCCCCCATCCTTTGGAAGGAAGTCGGTCGACAGCCGACTGAATATGAGCCAGCAGCGTGCCCAGGTGACAGCATCCTGGCTTGTATCAGGAATAGTGTGGCCAGCAGGACCAGGGAAGTGATCAGTCCCCTGTACCACTGGTGAGGCCGCACCTCGAGTACTGTGTTCAGTTTTGGGCCCCTCAGTACAAGAAGGATGTTGAGGCACTGGAGCATGTCCAGAGAAGGGCAACAAAGCTGGTGAAGGGTCTGGAGCACAAGTCTTATGAGGAGCAGCTGAGGGACCTGGGGTTGTTTAGTCTGGAGAAGAGGAGGCTGAGGGGAGACCTTATCGCCCTCTACAGCTACCTGAAAGGAGGTTGTAGCAAGGTGGGTGTCCGTCTCTTCTCCCAAGTAACAAGTGATAGGACAAGAGGCAATGGCCTCAAGTGGTGCCAGGGGAGGTTTACATCGGATGTTAGGAAAAACTTCTTCACTGAAAGGGTTGTCAAGTATTGGAACAGGCTGCCCAGGGAAGCGGTTGAGTCCCCATCCCTGGAGGTGTTTAAAAGATGGGTAGACGAGGTGATTAGGGACATGGTTTAGTAGTGGACAGGTACAGTTGGACTCGATGATCTTAAAGGTCTTTTCCAACCAAATGATTCTATGATTCTATGAATTAGTTACACGCTGGTGAGTTGGACGAGTACCGTCATTTCACCCAAAGCCTCATCAAAAACCAGAGGGCTTTGCCGGCCCTACGGCTCAGCGGCTGGCATGGGGGAAAGGGCTCGAAACGAAACGCCGTGCGGCTGCCCGCCCACCCGAGGTCTCGCAGGGGGAGATCGCCCCGATGCTCCCCTGCGGCGGCCGAGGGGCGGGGCGATTGAGGGGCGGGGCGACGGGGCCCGGCCGGTGCCCGTTGCTGCCTCTCCCGGCGGCGGGCCGGCGCCCATGGCGGCTGCGAGGTGGTGACTGGCGGGTAAGGAGAGGGCTCGGGGGTGAGGTCGGCCGGCTCTGCCCCGGGGGAAGCAGCTCCCGGGGACGGGAGCCGTGGAGGGGGTCCCCGGGGCGTGGAGGGGGGGCTCCGTCAAAAGTGGAATTTTCCTGGGAGTTGAGGCGCAGAGCAAAAGTCCTGGCTTGAAACGGGCCGGTGGATGGGGCTGCTTTGTTTTGGTTCAAGAACAGAATTAAAAAAAAAAAAAATTGGCTCTTTTTACTTTTTCCCTTTCTTTTCCTTTTTCTCGTCTTTTCCTTTTTTCTTTTTCTTTATTTTCTTTTTTCCTTCTTTTTCTTTTTTCTTTTTTCTTTTTTCTTTTTTCTTTTTTCTTTTTATTTTTTCTTTTTCTTCTCTTTTTATTTTTTCCTCTTTTTTGCCCTCTTTTTCTTTTCCCCCCATTTTTCTTTTTTCCTCTTTTCCCCCTATTTTTCTTTTTCTCTTTTTTCCCCCCCTTTTTTCCCCCCCTTTTTTCCCCCCTTTTTTCCCCCTCTTTTTCTTTTTTTTTAAATTTTAAAGTAGAAGTGGTGAAAAGGGGATAGATTTGCATGGGGTATCTGGAGCTTTGAACCACTGCAGAAATCAGTGGGGTTTGGGTGATGGGCATCCCGCAGAATCAAGTTCCCGTGACTTTGTTAGGGAGGAGACTGGGGCAAGCGAGAAGTTTTTTTTATTTAATACTTGAAGTGAACTGAATTCCTGGAGCCTTTCTCATATTTTCTAGTGGTTCAGCTGATGATGTTAAACTATGCATGTAGGCTCGTGGTGTTTGCAATCATTGCTGCAGAAATCCCTCCCGTACGTACAGTGGGGCGCAGGGCTCTGGGAAAACAACCGGAGCGGATGCAGAAGGATGTGCCTCGCGGGGCTGAAATGATTAGACTGTGCTTACCATATATACCCTTAGTGCAAACTCCAGAGATGGTGTTTCAAGCGTATTGTAGGTGAGAAAGAATATCGGAAGTTTCCGCTTTCTGGTTTTAAGCAAGTATTCGCTCAAGGGGTGACTTTCAGTAAGGTTTTGGGTTTTTTTTGTTTTTTTTTTTAAAGATGTAGGTGTTCTGATACTTCTGGCAAATAAGAGCACTTCTGAAATGTGCTAGGAAAAATGCTGACTGGGGTATTTTGTAGGAGCCCAGCAAAAGTTAAGTTACAAAAGTCTACAGTTGCCTTCCCCAATGGGGATGTTTTTTCTCTGAGGTGGAGCGCACTGGAAACCCTCACTGATTTCTCTGCAAACAGGACTTAGCTTTTTTTGGGAGAGTGCTAATGACTGTCTGGGGAGGACAGAACAGAAGTTTTGGAGCCTGAGGCTCCTAAATATGAACTATTCATTTTGCTGTTAACTCACTTTTCCCTGTCTGGAGGCCGAGACTCTTCTACCTCTGTAAGAGAAGAGGGGAAAAAAAGATAGCTGAAGACAAAACATTGAGTTGCCTGGTTTAGCGCACTGAAAGCACACCTGCGGCGAGCAAATGTTAGGAGAAAAGATTAGCTGCTTTCTTGACTGTATGTATGAGCAGAGGAGAGCTTAGCACTGCACGCTGTAACTAGCTGTAGTTGAGCACAGAAGTAGTTTGTACAACGGAGAGCGTGCCTGGAGATTATACTTAACTGATGTTGGAGCTGTAAATCACACCACTGGGAAATTCTGCCCGAAGGGAGGTATGAGGTCCTTGTTTCATGGGCAGATTTGATTATTCTCCTTCTCCCCATCTCCTTCTGCACAGATAAAGAATGTTATTTTCTATCACTGTAAAAATTATTGGGACTTGCAAGCTTCATGGCCCAGCTCTTTGATGTCGCTGCCCAAATCCAGATCTCTAAATAGCAAATTAATGTAAACTTTTAAGTTTTTCTGTGTGTGCATGTTGACTCCATCACGAAATGCACATGAATAGTGATGCACTATCATGGACAGTGCTTTACTTCTCGTTTTGGTAAACAAGGTTGTTCTAGTCCACCACTCCTTTTCGTATGTTTTTGATTGGTATAAATATGAGCTGAAGTCTTTTGCTTCAGAAAGCCAGGCTGCCCACACGTCCGTCTTAAAAAGCTTTTGGAGAGGAACCCAAATGAGGCTTTTTTGGGTGACTGCATTATGAATTACACTTTCTGACGTGACTGTCATCAGCTGCTATTAAAAATACCTCTATCCAGATAAACAAAGAAGGATTCAATTGTGAGCCTCCTTCTTGTTAGTGCTGGTATTCTTATAAGGCTTTAAGGCAGGGAGAAGGGGAGTGTCCCGCGGTTGAGGAGAGAGCTGGTCTGTCAGAAAACGTTACTAATAGCTGCCGGGCGGTACTTTTCATGTTTAGAAGAGCTCTGCAGATCTGATGTCGTGTGTTAGTCTCCAGGAAGGTACTAGCACTTGTTTACCGGGCACTAAAGCATGAGGTAGATTTAAATGCAGATTTAAAAACGGACTCTGAACAAAAAAAAAAGAAAAAAAAAAAAGAGAGTGTTGTTAGATTATGTTGTACAGTGAATGTGCTAAATATAGTATTCCCATTAGCTTCACTACTTTTTATTATTCACTGCTGAGATTAGTGGCAAGAGTTTTTGAAGCGTACTTTTGCGTCGTCTGTTCTTTGTGGCATTTCATCCATCGCTTCCCTTGGACACAGCAAACACTAGCAGAGGACCAGCTTTAAATTTATTTCTGACCATGACCACTTCAATATTTTGATGTGATCCATGTGCCAAAGCATTCAAGCCTTTTATTTTTTTTTTTATCCAGAGGGCTGCTTAATCCTAAAAAAAAAAAAAAGGCTGTTGATTTTACAGAAGTGGAACAGCCACCCGTAACTGCATGTCTGCTGCTTGGTGGCATATTGTAAATCTCTGTCTCTGCTCAGGGGGCGGGGAGAGGGAGGGGTTTGGGAAGTTAAACTCCTTGCCAGAGCCCTCTGCAGCGCTGCCGTGACCAGCGTACTTTTGTGGGATGTTTGTGCGTTCCTAATAATAACATGTTTCCTAAACATAGTTAAAAATTGCTTCAGTAACATTCCATTAACTTAGTGACCTGCAGAAGTACTGTAAATAAAAATAGGTTTATTTTCCTGTCTCTTCCCGGCCAGAGCACTATTCTGAGGGCTTGTTGGCTTTTTTTTTTTTT
>VYZW01041899.1:21454-49942 GCA_013401315.1 Balaeniceps rex
TGCGGCTGGATCCAATCCTAGTCCCAGACGTGGTCAGCTGTTTACGTCTAAAGGATTATATATGCTCAATCCATCCTTTATATCACTTAGCTAAGATTTCAATGTTTAGCATGCTATCAGTCACTTACCAAGGATCTGTTGTGGCAAGGAATCTCTCAACATCGAGGAGTAACCTTGAGAGGCGTCCCTACTCAAGGGGACATCCTGGCGTGCAGGTGGCTGCCATGCAGGATAGCTCAAAGGGCTCTTGGGCTGCTCACTATTTATGGGGGTAAGATGATTGTCTTGTAGTCATATTTGCATACTGCCTGCAGATGTTAGTTTCTGACAAATTTAGCTTGAGTCGGACATTGACCAGCACTGTGGTTAGGTGAATGCATTGCCATAAATTAGCCCTTGGCTATTGTGGTGTTATCTGTCTCCCCCTCATCCACTTTGAGCTGACCAGACACATCAGTCATGACCGCTACTAGTGGTTATCGTGTGAGCAGGGTTATGGGAAAAAGTCAGGTGCGGGAGGCGGGGAGCACACTGCCACACTGCGATAGAGTTAATTTTCTTCATAGTAGCTAGTATGGGGCTATGTTTTGGATTTGTGCTGAAAACACGGGAATGTTTTCATTCCTGCTGAGCAGTGCTTACACAGAGTCAAGGCCTTTTCTGCTGCTCACACCACCCCACCAGCGAGTAGGCTGGGGGTGCACAGGAATTGAGGAGGGGACACAGCTGGGACAGCTGACCCCAACTGACCAAAGGGATATTCCATACCATATGATGTCATGCTCAGCAATAAAAAGCTGGGGGAAGAAGAAGGAAGGGGGGGACATTCAGAGTGACAGCATTTGTCTTCCCAAGTAACCATTATACGTGATGGAGCCCTGCTTTCCTGGGGATGGCTGAACACCTGCCTGCTGATGGGAAGTAGCGAACCAATTCCTTGTTTTGCTTTGCTTGTGTGCACGGCTCTTGCTTTAGTTATTAAACTGTCTTTATCTCAACCCACAAGTTTTTACTTTCACCCTTCTGATTCTCTCCCCCATCCCACCAGGGTGGAGTGAGTGAGTGACTGTGTGGTGCTTAGTTGCAGGCTGGGGTTAAACCATGACAGATATATTGCATACTTTTATTTCAATTCAAATAATACAAAGGAATAAATTTGTTTCCAAATTTTTAGAAGAACCCATTATTTTTATTCCATTGCAATACGCATTCTCTATATTCTCCTAGCTGCTATAAAATCCAGCTTTTTCATTATCCATTGATCTCTATCTGGAATGTGTCTCTATAACCATGACACTGCCTTCTCCCAGTAATTACACTGTCACAAGCTGTTATTTTCCACTTTTTTTTCTGTAACTCTTTGTAGGAGGAGGCTTGTCAGAGGATCAGCAAGCAGGTGACTGATACAGAACACATTGCAATCATAGCTGAAAGCTAAGAGTGGAATTGGACAGTCCTAATAAAATCATTAATTAGGTTATGAATGCAGTTCCCTGCTAGGTAATAGAGTGTAAATTAAAAGTCAAATTGAAAAACTGAAAATACATCTTAGTTTTTTAATGGTTCCCAGAAGGGAATATGATTCAATAATGTAATTCCATAGTGGGTCATCACCCAGTGGCTGTAGGATGCTCCCATACAGGTCTGCCCCACTGGCTGGACGTGGCTTGCTGAGGGCTCAGGATCTGGCCCCAGGCTTGGTTCCTGAGGGTGTGCACTCCAGCAAATGCAGAGTCTGCCTGTTTCTCCTAGTCTTTACTCTCTCTTTGCCATTCGACTAGACCCAGCTGTTCCTCTCTACAGCTCATCTCGATTCAGTACTGCCTTATCACACTTTCTGATTATGCCTCTGTTTCCTTCTTACTCCATTTCATAATCTGTTTCTGCTCTTGATGACTTCAGCTCAGTCACTTCCGCTTGTTTTTCTTCCATACTTCAGTGTAACTCCTCTCCCCGCCTCCCCTATTGCCCCAGTCTTTTTGCCAAGCCAGTTGTAGTCCACTCTATGTAGTCCAATCTCTTATTTCTCTGTCTGATAGCTCTACCATCCCCTTCATTCATCTGTGGCTCCTTATGTTGTCTTACATCTCCTGCTTTCCAGTTCTTGGTCTTAGCCCTTATTTTTCAGCAGGTTTTAGTACTCTCGTATAGATCCTTCATCTCAGCGTACGAGATTACCATCATGGGCAAATCAAACTCAACTTGAGGAAAATTAATTTATTGCTAATCAAATCAGAGTAGGATAATGAGACATAAAAACTAAATCTTAAAAGACCTTCCCCCCACCCCTCCCTTCTCCCCAGGCTCAACTTCACTCCCGATTTTCTGTACCTCCTCCCTTGCCAGGCACAGGGGGATGGGGAATGGGGGTTGTGGTCAGTTCATCACATGTTATCTCTGCTGCTCCTTCCTCCTCAGGGGGAGGACTCCTCACACTCTTCCCCTGCTCCAGTGTGGGGTCCCTCCCACAGGAGACCATTCTCCAAGAATTTCTCCGGGAGTCCTTCTAATGAGCTGCAGTTCTTCATGTATTGCTTCAGCATGGGTCCTTTCCATGGGGTACAGTCCTCCAGGAGCAGACTCCCTCACGGGGTCACAAGTCCTGAGAGCAAACCTGCTCCACTGTGGGCTCTTCTCTCCATGGGTTCACAGGTCCTGCCAGGAGCCTGCTCCGGTGTGGGCTTCCCATGGGATCACAGCCTCCTTCAGGCACATCCACCTGCTCTGGTGTGGGGTCCTCCACAGGCTGCAGATGGATATCTGCTCCATGTTTAACCTCCATGGGCTGCAGGGGGACAGCCTGCCTCACCATGGTCTTCTGCACGGGCTGCAGGGGAATCTCTGCTCCGGTGCCTGGAGCACCTCCTCCCCCTCCTTCTCCACTGACTTTGGTGTCTGCAGAGTTGTTCTGCTCACATATTCTCACTCCTCTCTCTGGCTGCAGCTGCACAGGGTTTTTTTTTCCCCTTCTTAAATATGTTATCAGAGAGGCGCTACCACCGTCACTGATTTTCTTGGCCTTGGCCAGCAGCGGGTCCGTATTGGAGCTGGCTGGCATTGGCTCTATCGAACATAGGGGAAGCTTCTAGCAGCTTCTCACAGAAGCGACGCAAACCCAATACACATATTTAACATATTAACTGTTCTGTATGTCATCATTCAATCAACAGATATTGCTTAGGAAAGTTAAAGACTTTCGCAGTAATTTTTTAAGAAAAGATGCAGAAGCCACCTCTGTAGCCCCCCAGCTACCAAAACTTTGCCACGCAAACCCAATACAAAACTGACCATGAAGTGTTGTTCCTCTCAGTTTCAGCTGATGCATAGCCAGTGTAGGCACCTTGTTTGAAACATTAATGGTGAAGTTTTGCACTGCCTACCTCTACAAATGGGAAACACATTTTATTATTTTTTTTTTTCAAAATAGTAAACATTTAGAGTAAAATAATTTCAACCCCAGCTGAACTGTTAATCGTTTAAGTTTGGCACCATCATTAGCAACTGAAAACAGGATATTCTAAGAAAAGGTGGTGGGAAATCTTATGAAGATGCATGGGTACTTGTGTATTTATGTTATGTTCTGTTTAACGTCTTGGCTTTAGTGTGATTAAAGGACAGTAGCAGGGACTAAACCAGAGACAACTTTGGGGCTTATGGGTGGGGAGTGCTGAGAGCGATGGCCAATCAGAACATAACAAATGGCATAATCAGTGTTTATAACTATCGTATAATGCTTATATAAATTCATGATTCTGGCTGATAATAGCCGTCAGCTAGAGTACATGGATTTGCATTCTGAATAGTTACAGAGAAATTGGCTTATTGGCTGAGACAATTCTATACCCATATAATGAAGAATAATGCATTTTCTTGTAGACTGCACAAAGTTAATTTATAATACAGAAGAATTTTAAAAATATGAGTATCTAAAAATAGTACACTTGGCCTACAGCCAGCATTCCTACTAATATATTTTGACTGAGTACAAATCCTGTTATTGAAGATTAGCTTCTGTCAGAATGAAGACTCAGTAGAAATACAGCTGATCCTACTTATAAGGAACTTTGCTGAAGTGAAACTTATTATAGAAGAATGGAAGGTCTGGGAATAATTTGTGGAATGAAAACCAAAATAGCATGAATAACTAATTTAAGTTTTCTGTACATAGTATAGATTTTTTTTCTTTTTTTAGTTGTGTTCACCTGGTGTTGTGCTCCTCTTTGAAGTTCAGCTTTGTATCTATTTTAGTTCACTTGTACAGAAAACTATGTTTCCAAACATATTGGATTAGCTGATGGACATGGTGAATGAAGTGCAGATTTGAAGATTTTAGAATTTGTTCCTTTTCATTTACAATCTTGTACACCATTTGAGATACAGTTATTCATTTTCTGAAAAGAAAAAAATACATTAATACGTTAAAAGTACCTCGATACTTTAAGAGCTAGAATACTGTCATTCCAATATTGGTAACTATTTTTGTATACCTGAAACACAAAACCAGGATGTTGCTGAGGTTCCATTTTTCTTCAGGGTCTAGAGCGTTTGTTATTTGGCCATCCCTTTCTTAAATGTCTCAACATAAACAGAGGAGAACTCGTTTCACTGCAATATTCTTGTATAGTGTACAGCTCTGTTAGTGAATGTTTAGTATGCCTTAAGGAAGTCTCTAAATGCAGTGACACAGACCCTTTTGAATCATCAAGCTCCACTGAGATGGATTTTGTTGCCACAGGAATGCTGCCACTGAACAGACAGTCCTCTGTTCTCAGTGTGGCTTAAATTTGTAAAGATGTGCACCTGAGACTTGACTGTGGGAGGCTATTAGGCCCATGGAGGAATTGGAGAGTGACACTATCCCAGTAAGGATTTGATAAGTAGAGAGGTCAGGAGGAGGAATTATATACCTGACTTTTCTTGAAGCGCAGACTTTTTCAGGCAGACCTAGACCAGAGAGTGGTCGTTTTACCCAACCATCCTGTTGCAGCCCGCTGTTCAAAATCACTTTGACTTGGGCAAAGAACAATGACACTGTGTTTATTCTTTCATTTTTTATTTTCTTATGTTATCTATTTTCAAAAATATCTGCTCTCATTCATTTAGACATTTCCTTACCCAGAAGGGAGATTTACTTTTCCTCTTACTAACTACTTTGTGTATTCTAAGAGAATTAAGAAACTTTTAACTGCATCAGTGGGAATTATTTTAATGTATCTTGTATAACATAATCATTCCAATGTTCTTCTGGCTATTTATTTACTAACTTTCAGTGAATCCTATAAGCTATGAGGTGCTCCCAAAGTCAGGAAAAGAGATATAAAAAAATTAAGGAAGTCTGTAATACAGGTTTAGTGATCATGTAATATGGAACCCACTCAGTTCCTGAATGAATACAGTTGGAATGGTCTTCCCAGAACACTTCCAAGAAATGCTGAAAGCAAGAACATAAAAACTTGTCACTTTTCATTATATAAAAGGCTTTGGAAAGGATAGCTGATGAAGATAACCCTATGGTAATCAAAATTGTTCAAAAAATGATATGGAAAATAGAATAGCAATCTAGCTAAAGTGGTTGTTTTATGAGTTTATCTTCTTATGTTTTAAGCCTCCTTCATATTTCTATATATTCAAATTTCAGTGAGAAATGACATATGAAAATAGAAAAATAACAATAAGTAGTAGTTTTGTTTTTTTTTTTTAATAAGCTTAAGTTGTCATGCCATGTTAAAGTAAACTCTGGAAAGGACAATTATTTTATCAAGTTTTTATCCAACAGTGTAATGATTTCTGCACATTTGCTTCAGAAATATATTGTACAATCATACTTTAGCCAATATCAACTAACGCATATCCTAATGGATACCAGGGATTTCTTACTTGGCTTGTAATTCATATATGATCCCTGCTAGTACTGCATCAACATATACAGTACAGATTAATGGAGCGTACTCCTCGTATATCTTGTAAGTATTCTATTTTAAAAATTATAGGAAAATAGGGTATGTCTATAAAATAAATGATTTTACTCTTAACCAATGTGGAGTACAGGATCTTAAAAAATAAAATGTAATTGTTCTGTCAGCAACTTATTCTTTATTTTTAAAATGATGGTGTATGTGATTAAATTCCAACCTAAAGCATTTTTTATTAGACTAATGAAAACTAATTATGATCTTTTCCAACCACATTAGGAATATCAGTTCAGTAATTTGTCTGCTATGCATTTACCATCTGACTGTACATGGCAACAGAATTTTTTGGTAAGGTGTCATGCTACAAACATAAATGATATTGTGGTAGTGATAAAGTATGAGAGAATTACACAAAGTAAATAACTGAATGACTAGATAAAATGCTATTGATCTTCAGAAATTCATTATACATCTTGCCAATGTCCCTGTAGTAAATATATCAATATATGCCCCCTATTGTCATATAGACTTGGCATTAAGTAATCATGATCATGATATTTGTAACACCAAAGAAATGGACTGTAAGAAAACAAAATGAGATACATGCTCCTTGCAAGACAAAACTGAAATGGAAAAGTTCACTATTATACGACCATAACTAATTATCTTCTACTTTCAGCTGATCAATTGTCTGGATGTAACAAGCCTGAAGTGCTTTAATAGCTTGGATTCCCTGGTACACTAATTTATCTTTTTTATTGAGAATTTGTAACAATATTTTTTCTAATGCAAACAGCAGTATTATTTTACATTACAAATTTCTACTAATTAAATACCAGGTAATTTAATTTTACTTCATTTAATCCTAAAAATAGAACATAAAATATTTGAAAGGCTTGAAATATTCTAAACATATACAAGAATGATAAATTCATCCCCAAGTAGTCAAAACAATGGCTTGTCAAAACACTCAGATGAGATAACGAAAACTCTGACAAACCTGTATATGAATATCCACCTCTCACTTTTCTGATATTACTTAGTAGTGCTGTTACAGCTGTCTTCCTTACATTTTAAATTCTTATCAAATCTTGTTAAAAAAATGTAAAAAACAACCAATTTCCACTAAAACTTTTCTTTGAATGAACTGAAAGTGTTGATCAAATATGATGGGACACGTACATGTCAAACAATTTTACTAATTTTGGAAAAATATTGAATGGCAGGATATATGTAAGGAAATGTTTGTTTTTTTCCCTTGTTTAACTTGATACAAAATACTTGAAATTTATTTTGGCTGTTGGTGAATTTACCCATCCTCAATAGGCATGATGATTAATGAATGGGACTCTGAGTTATACATTGAGCTTCTAAAAGAATAGAGAAATGTGTTGGAGTTTTGTAAAATATTAACTACTGAAGTGCATTGGTTGTTTATCTGTCTGAAGCTATTTCTGTGTGAAACTTCATGTCGTCTTGCTTGCTGCTTTGCCCTTACCAGTAGTAAATAGAATAAGTGAGTCTAATTTTTTGAAGACTTTTTACTTTACTAATAGATCATCATGTGAATAGCTGCATGGACTCGTAGGAATTTAATGTTAGATTAATTTAAGGGAAAAAAACATTTGGAGAAAATGTCACTTACTTAAATGGCTTAAGTAAAGGTTTTCAGGAAAGTGACATTTATTTTCCACTTTCTTTGACATTGTGACTTTTCATTTTGAGAGAGAACTAGGTAACTTTTTATGAGAGGCCAGTGGGCAAGTAATATACCATACTAGAGAGAATCAAATTCAGAAATGAATAGCTTAATGGGTAAGAGCAATCATTATCTGTCAAAAGTCTATAGCTTAGGAGATAAAATAGACTGTTTTCTCTCACTTAAAAGACCATAAAATTTGTATGTAGGCATTTTCACCTAATGGCTATAGGATCAAGAGTTCCCAAATTAGTCTTATTTCCATTTCAATCACTGAAACATGATGCATGACTTCACTTGGATTAGAAGTTTAAAGGGACAAAGTCAAAGGTTCAGCCTTTGATTTTATGGGGATTACTCAAGTAGAGCCCTTTTATGTTTTAAGGTAGAAACTATTTTCTGGATATATTAGCACAGCTCACATATACAAATGGGATTCACATGCTCATATATATATAAAAATATGCACATGAAAACAGTAGGGTTACACACAGATAGTAACAATAATTTATGAGTAGGAAGAAGAGGAGATTTTATTTGCTTTAAAGAGGTGTCTATTAGACTCCTAAAGCTAGTCACAATATGGGCAGACCTGCCACTGGCCAAAACTGAGCCCATCAGCAACACTGGTGGCACTTCTGCAATAACATATTTAAGAAAGGGTAAAAAATGCTGTGCAGCAACTGTGAGAGGAGTGAGAATATGTGAGAGAAAGAACTATGCAGGCACCAAGGTCAGTGGAGGAGGAGGGAGAGGAGGTGCTCCAGGTGCTGGAGCAGAGATTCCCCTGCGGAGAAGACCATGGTGATGCAGGTTGTTTCCATGCAGCCCATGGAGGACTCCATGCCAGACCAGGTGGACATGCCCTGAAGGAAGCTGCAGCCTGTGGAGAGCCTGCACTGGAGCAGGCTCCTGGCAGGAGCTGTGGCCCGTGGAGAGGAGCCCACATAGGATTAGGTTTTCTGGCAGGAACTGTGACCTGTGAGGAACCCATGCAGGAGCAGTCCATTCCTGAAGGACTTATCCCATGGAAAGGACCTACCCCATGGAAAGGACCCATGCTGGAACAGTTCATGAAGGATTGTCTCCTGTGGGAAGGAGCCCACACTGGAGCAGGGGAAGAGCATGGGGAGGAAGGAGCAGCAGAGATGTGTTATGAACTGACCGCAACCTCCATTCCCCATTCACCTGCACCGTTCATGGGGAAGAGCTAGAACAGTTAGGAGTGCAGTTGAGCCTGGGAAGAAGGAGGGGTGGTGGGAAGGTGGTTTTAGTTTTGTTTTTATTTCTAACTATCTCACTCTCTTATTAATTGGCAATAAATTAAATTAATTTCCCCAAGTCAAGTCTGTTTTGCCCATGACATTAATCGGTGAGTGATCTCCCTGTCCTTATCTTGATCCATGAGCTTTTTCATCATATTTTCTCCCTCTGTCCTGTTGAGGAGGGGGAATGATAGAGTGGCTTGGTGGGCACCAAGGTCAACCCACCACACCATGTTACATATTCTGTAGACCCCTTTTTCACTAGTTCTATACTGTATTAGCTTGGCTTTTGTAGGTAAGCATTTTGTGTTTCATGATGTATGAGGAGGTTATAGTTATAATGCCAGCTAAGACACATACAGATATTTTTACATTACAGGGAGAGAAAGAGCTCCACTTATCTCAGATCCATGTGATGGGGAGACTTCCAGCATTCAGTCAACTGTCTAGACAGCCCATGATAGCATTCAAATCTCTGTTTTTCTTCTTCAGTTCCAAGTGATGGTGAAATGAAAGAAATTACATGTTCTTATCATGATACTGCTTCTTTCTGTTAGTTTGTGTCTAGCCATGTCTTAGGAGTTTTGAATTGCAATGCTAATGTGTTGGGTTTAGCGTTATTTGTTTCCCTTTGTATAATTTATAGATATAACTAAAAAATTAATTACTCTGTGAAATAACCTGGAACTATGGCCTCAGCACTATTTCAGTTTCTTTACTCGAGTAGAATAGAATAGAATAGAATAGAATAGAATAGAATAGAATACAGTGTTTCAAAGTAGGTTTATACTTGTGTCTCTTTGCTCTGTCTTAAACAGTTATCTAAGTGAAGATTGAAGTTTTCCATAATTTCTCTTCAGAAGGTATTGTTTTGTGAATATATTGTGTATATATAGGTGAAATTTTACCTCTTTATATGTTAAAGTTATGATGTGCTATGTAATAGAACCTATTAGGAAGCAGACATCTTCATTTATGTAGTTTAGTTTGCTATTTGCTACATACATTGTGATTTAACTTTCTCCTACGGACACTATAAGTGTAACAGATCATTTAGAAATATGATGACAGGCTTCCTGTCAGTCTAAATTATTTTTTTTTCTTTATTCCTACAATACCAGAACACTGTCCATCGGTGTCTTAGGACATGAAGCTCGGTGGCTTGTATGGGAAAATTCATCCCAAGTTCTCTTTCCTTGACATTTGGATGAGCTGATTTGCTACTCTGAGAGCATGCTATTCAAAGCCCCATGTCATCTATCTGGACTTCCAAAAAGCCTTCGACACGGTCCCCCACAACATCCTTCTCTCTAAATTGGACAGATATGGATTTGATGGGTGGACTGTTCGGTGGATAAGGAACTGGTTGGATGGCCGCAAACAGAGGGTAGTGGTCAAGGGCTTGATGTCCAAATGGAGACTGGTAACAAGTGGTGTCCCTCAGGGGTCTGTACTGGGACCAGTGCTGTTTAATGTTTTCATCAATGACATAGACAGTGAGATTGAGTGCACCCTCAGCAAGTTTGCAGATGACACCAAGCTGAGTGGGGCAGTTGACACACCTGAGGGACGGGATGTCATCCAAAGGGACCTGGACAGGCTGGAGAGGTGGGTCTGTGCAAACCTCATGAGGTTCAACAAGGCCAAGTGCAAGTGCACCTGGGTCGGGGCAACCCTCGATATCAATACAGGCTGGGAGATGAGGGGATTGAGAGCAGCCCTGCNTTGGAGCGGGTCCAGAAGAGGGCCACAAAAATGATCTGAGGGCTGGAGCACCTCTCTTACGAGGACAGGCTGAGAGTTGGGGCTGTTCAGCCTGGAGAAGAGAAGGCTGCGGGGAGACCTTATTGCAGCCTTTCAGTACTTAAAGGGGGCCTATAGGAAAGATGGGAACAACCTTTTTAGCAAGGCCGGTTGTGACAGGACAAGGGGTAATGGTTTTAAACTAAAGGAGGGTAGATTTAGGCTAGATATAAGGAAGAAATTTTTTACAATGAGGGTGGTGAAGCACTGGAACAGGTTGCCCAGAGAGGTAGTGGAGGCCCCATCCCTGGAAACATTCAAGGTCAGGTTGGACGGGGCTCTGAGCAACGTGATCTAGTTGAAGATGTCCCTGCTCAGTGCAGGGGGGTTGGACTAGATGACCTCTAAAGGTCCCTTCCAACCCAAAGCATTCTATGATTCTATGATTCTACGATTCTATGAACTACAGGATATTCAGCATTTTGCAACTGTCTCTCTTTTAAAATACCTTTCTTCAAGAATTATCATTCTTGGAAATGAAATTCAGAGAAATCAGTGATATATCAGGAAACACTAAGCAATGTGGGCATGACTGATTACTATATTTCTTTCTATGTAATAACTTTTTGTGATATCTTGGCAAACTTAGATTGCATCTCACTAAAAAAAGTACAATTTTTATCATACTGTAAAAAGGTGAAAAGTTCTTGCTGTTATTATTAGGCAAAATGTTTGATAGATCACAGTCTAGGCCATGCTGGCCTAGAATGTGAATGCCTTTTTATTGTAGATCATGAAATGCTCCAGTCTTGAGCTGCACTTTCAATACATGTATATGTATTTACATTTAAATGTATGTTTCCATATGTATATACAGAATTGAAAACCTTAAGTCCTATTTTAAACACTCAGTTGGAACTAGATTACAAAAAGGCAGTGTGAGGATTCAGACTGAGGCTTACTGTGTTGTTTTAATCAGTACTTTGAGCAAAGTGTTGGAGAGAACATGCTGGGGAAGATAGTTAAAACTGCCATAGATGAGAACAACTAGACTGTAGTGATGTGAACCTACAAATAAGGATTATAACTACCAGAGACTTGGCAAATCTTGTCACTCTGCTGCTGGTACTTTGTATTTGTTTCTGTGTTGTTTAGGGCTTTTGATTGCTTGCTTGCTTTTGTTTGTTTTACCCTTGTGTTTCCCAAATAACATGTAAAGCTAGCTGTTGCTATTTGTCATCGTCTTGGCAAAAACAGAACTCACAAGGAAAAAATAATCTAGTTGTTGATTCTCAGTTGCTTCTGCCAGGGTAAAAATCACAGATTTCTTCAGGGAAAAGAAAAGGAAACCAAATCCTTTTCCTGGCAGCATACCCTATTTTTGTGCTATATTTGTAACTCTACGCTGATAGTTCAGAAGTCTTGTGTTAGATAGTAGCCTTTGAGAGCAAATTTTCCTGGAACACCAAAAAACAAGCAAGCAGATGGGAGAAGACAGGGTGACACAAACAGAAACAGGAAAAGGATTAGAAAGAAGTAACATTTTGAAAAAAAATGCCATGTTTCTAAGTTCTCTGCTATGAACCCTTGCCACAGATTTGATAGGTATTTTTTCTTTTTTTAAATCCTTGAAAAGTCCAGGTATAATTGAGTAAAATGCTGCTCATGGCAATCAAGTATAGTAAAAAGATAGCCAATATTGAGAGTCATAGAGTATGTTTGGTTTTTAGGCAAAGCCCGATCAGTAGTGGGTTATTCAGAGCAGGACTTGCAGACAGCACCTTCAGAATGTGTCAGGAGGTTAAATACTTTCTTATTCCGGTCATATTTACTGCTCTCTGATTTGACTTGTTAAGTGTACGACATCTTCTATTATCATGGGTAATCCGAATTAAGTTTTTTTCTAAGTAGGTAGTGATAAATAGTTATTGGATTTAATACCACAATGATTACATCTTAAGTGACAGTTTTGAAAGAGTCTTTTCAATAAAAAGCTCTAATTTCATTACTTCTTTAAATTTCAAATTTTAAGTGATTATTACAAAGTCTGAATCTTAATTTCTTATGGAAAGCAGACAGAAGTTTTCGTGCTTGCAGCTGTTTTTAAAATGCAGTTAATTATCAGCAGAAATGTCAAACATTTCCTTTGCTTTGTTCTCATATGCCTTCATGTTTTGTACCCTTTTGGAAAGCTTGTGTCTAGTACATACATTTGAAGTATTAAGTACAAGAGATATAGACTGATCTGTCATTCAGAACCACCTTTGCAGAAGCTTACAAAGTAAAATCAAGTCACATCCATCTAGTTCCTGACATATTAGACACTCTTGCTTTGATAACCTAGACGTTCAAAATTTTGTTATCACTATGTGTAGCAGATTTACTTGTTTTTTTATTCCTCCCTTTACAGAAAAAGACAAAATCTTAGAAATAGTTCAGAAAAATGAAATTATGTCCACCTATGGTCGGGAAAAGCGGGGTCCTGTATGGTTGTAAGCAGCCATGTTTCCCACAGAGGTCTGCATTCCTAGAAGTGTGTGTTTTAAGCTGCATTACTAAGGGAACAAATTTAAAGTTGAGTAGGGAAGTGTAACTTAAATTCAAAGCTTTGTTAATGACAAAATTGTCAATGACGCATGTCTGATTTAGAAGGTGGTAAGATGATTCAGCAACAGTTCGCTGATACAATGACATAAAATAAGGATTAAATAGTAATTCAGTGCATTTTATGGTTTGTTATGTGTTAAATCAGATTAATTATAAAGAAAACCAAAAGAAAAGATGATGACAAAACAGTCATGGACTGATGATTTGTGCTTAAGCAGAATGTTTCAGCTTTGTGCCCATAAAATATGTGTATCTCCTGAAAAATACTGACTTCTGAATTATTATTATTTTTTTATATTAGCCTCTTAGTATTTCAGTTTCAGTTGTTTCTACTTGGATGTCCCAGAGCGCTATTTTATGAGAGAAGAAAAGAGAGCTATTTTTTCAGTTTTAAAAGTAGTTGACTGACTGACTGACTGACTTTAAGCAGTAAACAACCTATATAGCAGCTGGAGCAGGGAAATGAGGAAATGCTGGAGAAAAATTGCCAATAGCCAAAATGCCATTTCGGGAGAATGAGCAGTATCTGCCAGCTAGTACATCAGTTATGTTTTTTGGAAGTATCTGAATTCAACAGTCAAAAGTTAGCATCTTACTTAGTAATTACCATTTGAACTAGGGTTGGTTGGTTTGTTTCTTAATGGCTGTTGTTTATTTGACTGGATTTGAGTCCAGGATCAGCATCACATCATATAATTTGGTCCATTGTCCACACCAGAAAATGGGTACTAGAGTATGGATGGTCCCTTAATTGGAATTTTCTGAAAAATAGTCAGAAGACCATGCCAGGACCCAGAAAGAAAAAGTGATACTGCCATTATTTGTACTACATCTGTTAAGCCAGTTTTGTAGATAAGGAGAGGCTTAGCTCTCCAGAGCTTCAGACTAATAATCATCATAAATACTTAAACCTAACTGGAAAGAGCGTAAGAACACAAACAATGGAACCTTCCCATGTTACAATGAAATCATATAATTATGAAGTGTAATCATAGTTTATCATTCTAAAATAATGTCAATGTTCCACAACTCACATCTGTAGATGAGGTTTTCCATCCAGACTTGTTTCCTTATGAGATGCAATACTTTTTACTTCTGCTTTAGCTACCCAGGTCTACAGCAGAAGAGAAACCAAAAGGCTAAGTGAAAATTGTGATTCTATTCAGAAGCACAAGTAGGGCAAAGGATTACTTACTTCATACCTCTTATGAAATGATCTTATGTGTTGGAAGGATGTTTCTGACTTTCTGAGCAGAAAATGACCTTTAATGAAACAAAAAACCCAAACACCTGATTGGCAGTCACTTGAAGACACTGTGGTAGATTAACTTGTGTGAAGATTCTTCACTACAGTGTGAAGGATTTGGAAATAGTGCTGTAGGAGCAATAGAGCATTTTCATTGCCCCAGTCCAAAATAAGGTGTTCAACCTTTGTGAGTTAACTGTTAGAAATTAAACTCTTCAGGCATAGTGAGGTATGAAGGTATTGCTAATGCCAAAATGTCATCCTATAATGAAGTAAAAGTTGCACTTGTAATGCATCTTCTTTTGTGGGGTCATTGTGACTTGTAGAAAAAAAAGTTTATATTCCACTATAAATGCGAGTGATTAAAATTAAGTATTTAAAGATGATCATAATCATAGGAAAGTAAACTGAGCTTCAGTGAGAATTGCTTCTGATTTTTTCCTTGTTTCTTAGAAACAGGACTGTATTATCTTCTTCATCTCTAGTTTAATTAGGTGTGGTTCCATTCAAATTGATGTTTGTTCAAACTGTGTCTGTATATCCTGAGTAATAATGACTAGCAGAAAATGTGTGATGCTTTTCAATATTGCATAGTCTCATATTAAAAATTAAATTGCCATAATAAGGATGTTGGGTGATAAAAGGGCATAAGAGATGTTAGAGCTAAAAGATTATTTAAGATTAAAAAACTCAAAGTGTTTAAGCCTTTGATATGGACAAATATAGCAATTTATTGAAGGGGTTTTATTTCAAGAAACGAAACAAAGTTTATAGGAAAAAAAAAGTTAGAATTAAAACTGTGCCTCGTAGGAGAAGTTGCCTTATGAATAAATATCTTTGCTAAAGCAAAGCATGGACTTAAAATATTCATTAAGATTAAATGCTTCTGGAGAAGCATCCTAAACATCAAAAGAAAAAGAAGGAGGAAGGAAAACAACTCCACAGAAACAAAAGATAATGGGGAATTTCAAGAGAAAAGTATAAAACCAAAATATTCCCTTGCTGGTATTAATGTTTTTTCTCTTGAAGTGTTTCAGCTTACTCTTTTTCCTCAGCATAAATGATGCAACAGTAGAGTGTTTTCTAGATGTATCCAATGAAACCTCTCTGATCCACTGACATCATAATCCACACACAGTAATGGCTGTTTTCTTCTAGCATCTCAGAAAACTTTTAATGGAAAAGATCTGTAATGAGGTTTTATATTTCTAGGCTTCATTACTTTTTATGAAGCAAAGCAAAGTACACTTACTGGAGTAGAAGGATAAAAAAAAAGTCTTAAACAGTTACAACTATAGCTATGGAAATAAACCAACAGATTTTCAGTATGTACAATGGCTTTTTTTTTTAATTTTGATTTTAACTTATGTGCTAGTTCAAAACATGTACATTTCCTTGTACATGTACATGTACTTTTGATAGTGTTCACAAAGTATGTTTTCACACTTTTGAAATCTACAAATTGTCTGATACTTCTCGTGCAATCAGTTCTAATTCTCAGGAGCAACATCATGCAGCTGTCTGGTCAGTACTTTCAGTTTTCTAGATCAGCTGCTGAACTCTTCAAAATCCTAGAGAGACTGTAAACTAAGGGGTCTCCCAAAACTAATGATACTGTTAGCTCTATGCTCAAAAGCCTGTGAAGGAGCCTTCTTGGCAAGGCAGTCTATGAAAGCAATGCCTGCATTCTAGCAAAAGTACATTACAGGCAAGCATTTTGTTAGAATATGTGAAGGTAAGATTTTAACGAAATTATTTTTTATTGGACAGTATTTTACATGTTTTAACTATTTAATAAACGGATCAATGAATTTAGTGGAACAACTCATGTCCATGTTTGTAGCACTGAGATCGAGTATAATGAATTTCAGTATCACTTTGCAAATTTTCCTTCAATTGTGTACCAAATAGTGTTCAATAAAGCATAATTCTGAGTTTATATCAAGCCAAGTCAGCAGTGTAAGAAAAAAAAATATAACACCAACACAAAGTAGTTTTGGCAAGAAAATGAGTTAATGTCTTGCTTAAGAGCTCAAAAACCAACCAACCAAACCCAAACAGATGAAAGATGGGGAGTGGATGTGTGTGTGCGCGTCTTTTTTTCTCCACTTATTTAAGGATATAACTAGGGATAGATCTGGTACATGAACAAATCCAAGAGCTGAACTTCAAATATAGACTGCATTTCAGGGAAGCTTTAGAGGGTGATGTTTTAACAAGAATTTTTGAAATCCTAGTTATTGCAAACACAAAACCAAACCTACATTCCCTTCCTTTACAAACATTTATTGACATTTAGGAATGGGTATAGGGTGTGGGAGTTTGCAATGTACAAGTTGTAAAACATAGTTTAACAATCCATCAAACTAATTTGAAATAACTTACTACAGTTTTCTTTATGAAAAGTAAACTTCCTTGCAGGGAAAATAAGACTTCTGATTGCAAAAAACAGGCTTCGAGAGGTTGCGTGTTTCACCAAAAATTTTAACAGAATTTTGGCTTTGTTAAAGCCTCTCTCTATCTCTGCTCTGCTACTTCAACTTCAGTTTTCATCTGCACCTCTAATTTTTGCAAGCCAAGAGTATTTTCCAGTTCTTTGCTGTCCAGCTTTTAACACAGCCTATATAATTATATAATGCTTTAAAAGTTCTTAAAAATGCAGGGTTGACAATAAGAATAATATTCCTTTGAATTAAGTAACTTCTATATAATAGAGAATCTTTCTTACTGCACTGTTACATACACATGATGGAATACTTCTTTTTTGATTTCTTTTGCTTTGTAAGAAGAAAACTCTTGTATGGGATTAGTTTCTTAAAAATGTTATTATTCCTGATAAAAGTGTGCTTTTGGTATTCCACTAATTAAAAGAATAGAATTATAGTTAATATCTTCATTCCTTCATTCTTTTGTTTTATTGCTGAACCTGTCAACAAGGGTGCTAGTTAGACTCACTTATTTTGGTTTATTATATGCCTATGATCCTTCTGGCAGATGGTGAGATGCTATATGAATAACAAATAATGATACAGAAAAATAATAATGACACACTTTAAAAGCTATTTAAGCCTCTCTAAGGATATTCACCTTGTAAATCGGAAACTTGTTCTTCATGCAACCTATAAATCTTGACAATATAAAAACCAATTCCTATGCTGAAATACTGGTCTCTTGAAATTACAAAGATTATTTAGGTCATATATTACCCTATATTTGAATATTTTTCACCAGCTGAAATTCTCGGCCAGATAATTTGTACTGTATTTGGAACAGTTCTTCAGCCACATACTTGCTTTTTTTTTTTGCCTTTTTTTTCCCCTGGTGGTCCAATATTTTTCATTAGATATTTGTTTTTGTCCAAACACAATTGCCAAAGGGAAAATTACGCAAGAGTTGAAGAATGTCAGTTCCACTATGTATAGCCTGCAACATCCCAGAACCCATCTGCCCCATGCCCTGTGGCACATACAGCATTTTATGTCTCCAGGAACTACAAACAGGCAGCAGTGTAGTTTGCTGGCTAATGCTCTTGCACTGAACCGTGCTTTTATTAGAGCTGATGCCTGTGAAACTGTCAAATACAACATAAGTTCCTATCATTGTCTCATGAGCAATGAGGTATTGCTTTGATTGATCTGCATAGTTGCCAACTGCATGATGCTATGCAGGGTTTTTTTCCTTTTTTTTTTTTTTGTTCCTCTGAGCTTGGAATGAGTTCACAACCATCAATCAACATATACATGGCAAACGCTTCATCTGGAAAGTTTAGTAGTATTAATTTTGCTGAACCGATTGTGGTTTGAGCCAACTATGGTGTGGTTTTATCCAGTTTATTTCTCCTTCAATTCAAGTGAGAAATGTTTATGTTGCAATCTTCTGTTCCACAATTTGTATCCATCGTATAAAGAATTCAGTGAAGTACTTCATTTTCATGAACTGATAAGGAGCCTCCTAAGAATACTCTTACTTTTTTCATTTAGTTCTTGTTTGGGCTTTTTTTTCCTTACATAGTGGGATTTTTCAAGATGAATTGGAAACATAAATTAACAGAACTACAGTTTTAAAGCTGTTCTCTGTTGAATCTCTCTAGAACACTGAAATATTTTACAGTGAATCAATGGTTCTGGTCTTCCACTGGTTGACAGTGCTTTGGATGTTTCCATCAACTCCAAAGGGTCCTGGGTCAAACCATTAAGCGTTTTGGTACTTTGGTGGTAGGGAGTGGTGTTTTGAAAAGCCTTGAGTTATCCCAGATGACGTATTTAAAATTTTTTGAATCATACTGTCCTGGTTTCAGCTGGGATAGAGTTAATTTTCTTCCTAGTAGCTGGCATAGTGCTGTGTTTTGGATTTAGTGTAAGAAGAATGCTGATAACACACTGATGTTTTGGTTGTTGCTAAGTAGTGCTTACCCTAGTCAAGGACTTTCTTTTTCAGCTTCCCATGCTCTGCCAGGTACACAAGGAACTGGGAGGGGGCACAGTTAAGATAGTTGATCCAAACTGACCAAAGGGCTATTCCATACCATATGACGTCATGCTCAGTATATAAACTGGGAGGAGTTGGCCAGGGGGCAGCGGTCGCTGCTTGGGGACTGGCTGGCCATTGGTCGGCAGGTGGTGAGCAATTACATTGTGCATCACTTATTTTATATATCCTGTTATCATTATTATTATTATTATTTTTCTCTCCCTCTGCTGTCCTATTAAACTGTCTTTATATCAACCCATGGGTTTTACTTTTTTTTTTCCCCTCTGATTCTCTCCCCCACCCCACCGGGGCGGGGCAGGGGGAAGAGGGTGAGAGAGCGGCTGTGTGGTGCTTAGTTGCCAACTTAGTTGCCAACTGGGGTTAAACCACGACACCTATTTATGGCAAAAATCATGTTAGAGACCTGTCAAGTGTAGCAGTTGCAGTTCTCAGTGTGCCACCTCCAGGACTCCAAAACCATGAAAAAAGTTAACCTTGATGATTTTTCAGAGACTTCCTTGGAAGGCAGCACTCCCACTCAGCCTTGCTGTCTCATCAGATACAGATAATTCAAGAAACAGAGGAAGTACAGAGCATCTCAATATACAGGATTCACTTCAGGGTAGCCTCAAAGTGTAACTTGTGACATGAGAAGCTCATATAGTTACTGACCTACTTGAAAAACATTCATTTGTAAAAATACATGTGGATGTCTGCGCATCAAAATCGAGAACATTGTTTAATTTCACTATTCAAGAGAAAAATTAAATTTGTTAGGATACAGAAAAAGCATTTTTTCAAAAGTATTGCTTTTTAAATGGACAGCAATAATATTCTTGATAATAATGACCAGTCTGATTGAGCTTGAAAGAATCATCTAGTTTAAAGAATAGTTATGGTCTGAAAACTGACATCATAGGCAATGTCAGCATTTGGGAGTAGGCAAGAAACTGGAACTAAGTACTAAAGTATTTCTCCTAACAATCCCAACTCACGTAGTATGTGAGAAAAATATAGTATTTTTGTGTTCCTCTAAACTTCAGACTTCTACAGCCTTTTCCTGGTTTGCTGGTCATTTTTATTTTGGGGGACAGATTTTTTTTTGACTTATCAGGAGAAATAAAATTTCTGACATCATTAAATGTAGCTAAATTCTATAGTTGGATTAACAATTATTTTATCAGTCTGCATCATAATTTTTCAAAGCTTTTTGGACCTGAAATGGAAAAAAGTAATGACGATTAGCTCAGTACTTACTGAGTAAAATTGGTTTATCATATTATGATTTGTTTATGACAAGAATGTCACCTAATGGAAAGCAGTATAGTTGATATTGCTGGCTAGTTGTCTCTCCTTTGTCAACAAGTTTGTCTCAGAGATATAACGTTCATCCAAGCTGGGAGATTATTAGACTATAAAATTCCTGTGAAAGGCAGGGCATCTCAACACCTTTCCAGTTCTGTTCTTGAGGTGCAATTCAGCACACCAGCTTGCTGGCACACCAGTAGCTCTGAACCAGAGACCAGAAGTCCCCATTCTTGCTCTTGAGACTGGGGAGGTGGGAGAGTCTTGAGGGAGGAGCATGTATTTGCATCATATTCAATTCTGTAATTAAGCTTTGTATTACCAGTACCTGCTGTGTATATGCCACTGATTCATACAGGTTTTCCAAGTGCTTTGACTTGATCTGTTTCCAGCTTTCTGAATTTAAAGAATATATCTGGGTAGCTCAGTTTGTAAAAAAGTTTTTAAATAGCTTCATTATTGTTCAGTTTTTAATGTCTTCCCTTCATGCGAACACAGAGCTTTTGATTTTTGGGTAGCTTTGTGTTTGGGTTTTTTGTTGTTGTTGGGTTTTGTTTGTTTGTTTGTTTAATAGAAAGGTTTATTCTATTCCAACAGCAAGCTGAATTTCAGTTGAAGGCATATTGTCCAGAAATGCCCTGCTTTGAAGGTTTTAAGAGAAAGGGAATCTACATTTTTTGAATAGCTTAAATATTTTCTCAATCAAATTACCTTTGTTCTTCATTTGTGTTTTTTCTTCTGTTGGTGGTCCTTTTCACATATATCAAAACTGCTGTGGCTGAGTACCTTTTAACATGAAGCAGAAATCTTTCTTCTCTGTTACCTTTTACAAAAGGAGCTTAGGATGTGATCTGTAGACCATTTGGTTTGTGTTTGCTTATGCTTTAAAGCACCTCTCTATTGCAGTCTGACTGCAATTGGTTTTTACTCTCCTTGGAAAATATGCGGAGACTGTCTCTACAAGGAAAATGAGATCGCTTTGTGTTTCAATCCATTTTTGCTGGTTTTTTTTGTTTGGCAAGAAGCATGGAGGTTTTCCAGTAGAATGTATGTGTGTTATCTAGATCTGTGCCTGAGTGTATAAATACCATAATTTCAGAGATGACAAAGTAAGTAATTCTGGCAATGTTCTCTCTGTGCAGAGCTTATTCCTTCACATCTATCTCTTCCTCGAATAAAAGCAGCCTGTAAACTACAATTGATGTAGAAAGTGCTCCCACAGTCCTACCTCAGGCAGTCATCATCTTAGCCATCACACAGCTCCCTGAAACTAGTGGAGGTGGATAACATGTCCAGAAAAGAGGAGCAGTCAGGGTATTTCTTCCTGGGCTTTGCATTTTTTGCATGAAAAAAAGAGAAAGCTGCTCTTCAGCAGTAAATCTATATTCAGTTCCACTGAAATTTAAGTTATTTTCTGTACTATAGAGGTCGATGTTGCAGTTATCTGGACTGGCGGGATTGGACGCAAAGCATATGGAGAAAAAGACAGAACAGCCACAAAGCTGTTACATGATCTCTAACATATTGCATTGGGCAGTGCAGGGAAAGAATGGAGAGAAACTCACTGTGTCCCCCGGTAAATCTGTGGCTGCCTTGAGACTATAGATTCCAGAGATAATTCCACTCTAAATATCTGGAGGCAGAGTTTATCTTGCTCTTCTACTTTTTTAACATCTACCACAATGAAGGCCTGGCAACTGCTTGTAAGCACCTGTGTGTCTAGATGTTAGTAATGTACCGCAACAGAATTTCAATGCCCAACATTAATTCACTTCAGTGCATATAAAAAACCCCAGAGATTTCTTCTAATACTGTAAATGCTTTATTTTAATGAGTGTTTTAAGTGCTTAGTAGATATGACTTCTGTTATATTTTATTTTTCTCTTCAAACTTGCTAGAAAAAATGGAAGAGGGAAAGAGCATGGCAAAGAAGGAAAAGTGTAGGGAAAACCTGAAATGAAAGGCAAATGTTCCTTTGGACCAGGCATTTATATCTTGTGAGGAACCGCTGATCTGTTTAGTTTCCGTTGACTGCAAGATGAGAGAAGAATATTTTTTGGATGAAATTTAAGACAGAAATGGAAAAAAAATCCCTTTTATGAATTAGATGCCAAAATACTATGTTAAATCTTGTAGACTTAAATGTCCCTGAATTTCTCTCCAGATATTTAACTCCTAAAAACAGGTATTGGGTTCTTACCTTCTCCTAGCTTCTTTAGATTTTCTTTTTTTTATGAGTTGCATAAAGGCTTTTTTGAGGGTTGCTGGAGTTTGAACAGTTTTTTTGAACGAAGACCATCTTCCACAAAAGCTTCTGTTTGGGTACTCAGAAAATGTTAGTTCATGTCTTGGCCTTGAGGTTTCCTGTGTCACCTCGAACAAATCACATATGCTACTGTATGCCGTAGTGCCTTTTGAAATATGTTAAGTACTAACTTGTCTTGCCACAAGGATTTAATGTTACATCTACAAAGGCTGTGTGACTTGCATAATATGCTGAGAAAGGTCAGAAAGAGCAAGATGAAAGGTGGGTAGAGAAGGACTAGAATAATGCTTCCAACAAGAAAGAATGACTCAAGGCTTGACTGGAACACCACTGTAACTTTAGGAATGAACAAAGAGCTTCTCTGGATGCTAAACACAAAAAATTCAGTCTTTGCAGATCATCTTTTCAAGAAACAGAAACTCCTGTTCCAATCAGTTTAGAAGTTTAGATGCTGCAGTAAGTGCTGTGCAGGAGTACTGTATTGTTCTGCTTCGTCCAAGAGGTCTGCTTCCTCTCCAAGTACTGTAAGAAAGGCAGAGTCGTGTCAGGGCTTAGAAAACTTGAGCTGTCTCAAGCTTTTTGCTAGTCTGCCTTCATAGCTCTGGGCAAGTTGTGTAATCCTCTTGTGATTTGCTTTTCCCTGCAGGGACAATGGTGATTAATTATGGAAGTCAGGGTCCAGAAGATCAGGCTTTTAAACTTCTGGCTCTAGACAAACCTTGCATGTGATCCTGGTCAGGTAACTTGTTCCCAATTTACAGTAATGGTGATAATTTCTCACTATTGGTCTTTATAAGCTCTTCCAATTATATGGCAAAGTTTTTGACCTTTCTGGCTATATGTTTTGTTGTTGTTTCAGAGCTTTTTTCAATATACCTCAATATGGGTGTTTCTATGCGCACTCTGTTTCCAGAGCTGTCACTCATTATACACTAAAAGAAAGCAAGTTCAATATAGAAGAAGAAGAGTTCCAGAACAATAGAATCTCAGGGTGTCGTGGTTTAGCCCCAGTCGGCAACTAAGCACCACACAGCCGCTCGCTCACCCTCCCCCTCCCCGGTGGGATGGGGGAGAGAATCGGAAGGGCAAGAGTAAGAAAACCCACGGGTTGAGATAAGAACAGTTTAATAATTGAAATAAAATAATAATAATAATAATAATAGTAATAATAATGATAATAATAATTGTAATGAAAAGGAGAACAAGAGGGACAAACAAAACCCAGGGAAAAGAAAACAAGTGATGCAACCGCTCACCACCCGCCGACTGACACCCAGCCAGTCCCCGAGCAGCGATTGCTGCCCCCCGGCTAACTCGCCTCGGTTTATATACTGAGCATGACGTCATATGGTATGGAATAGCCCTTTGGTCAATTTGGATCAACTATCTTGGGCTGTGCCCCCTCCCAACTTCTTGTGCACCTGGCAGAGCATGGGAAGCTGAAAAAGAAAGTCCTTGACTAGGGTAAGCACTACTTAGCAACAACTAAAACATCAGTGTGTTATCAGCATTCTTCTCCTACTAAATCCAAAACACAGCACTATGCCAGCTACTAGGAAGAAAAGTAACTCTAACCCAGCTGAAACCAGGACACAGGGTATAATGTGAAAGAAGTTAGGACACTGAAAAATTCCATATTTCAGAAGAATGCTTGAGCAAAAACGTAGAATGGACTTTTATCTACAGTGGTTAGAGCACACACGTCTTCAAAGTAAATGACAAGTACACTTTCTAAAAGTTGTCATACCATATTTAAAATCTTTGTTCTTATTAAAACAATAAGTGCTTGATTTTTTTTAAGTAAATTTTTCTGAAAGTCTCTTTAAACATTCAGACATAATCATTAATTTTGTCATTTAAATGTATTTTTGGCTACAGAGCTACACTGGGCTTCTAGAATAAAAGTAGTATATGTTACAAGTCTATTTGGAATATATATTAAGCATTCATTATGATGAAAATTTCATAAAAATAATCTTTAGGATGTCTCAGATAATACATTTTTTACAGCCTTCACTGTACGTTAATGGAAAATAGTAGTAAAGCAAGTGATCCTTAAATCTAATGAAAAGAAAACTTTAAAAACATTACATTTGATTGTTGATTTATTTACACAAATACCAATAGGGGCTACTATCCATATACTTTGTGTGTACTAAAAGGGAAAATATTTGATTCTTAAAAAATGTTCTCAGATGCCCTTTCTTTTTTTTTTTTTAATATGGAAATGATCAAGAATATTATATTATATATTTAGAAGAATATTTTGCCTTCTTTATAAGAAGGCAAAAGTCTTCCTATCCCAGGAATTCTTATCAAAAGTTTCACTCTCCACCACCTTGAAACCTCCTGTTTGCTGTTAATCTGAAAAATATTTTGTAATATTTCAGAAATATTCTATTCAAATCTGAAAATTGGCCTAAATTTTGAATTTTAAGCAGAAATTAAACCTAACTTCTGAATTATAAAAACTATAATTATGATGATAAACTTTTCTCCAAACATCCTAACATTTTCAAAACCCTAAAATAATGTCAACTATATGAAAAGATTAGGAAAAGAAAGACATTCTTCTGAAGTGACAAGTTTGTTAAAAACTCCCTTTCAGTTCAATTGAGAGAAGGTGCCCTGTTTGTTTTAAAGGAAATCAGTGTCAGTTGAATACTTTAATCTTGCATTCTTAATTAGACATGTTGTCCTGGTTTCGGCTGGGATAAAGTTAATTTTCCTCCTAGTAGCTGGCATAGTGCTGTGTTTTGGATTTAGTATGAGAATAATGTTGATAACACACTGATGTTTTAGTTGTTGCTAAGTAGTGCTTACACAGCAAGAAGCTGAGAGGGGGCACAGCCAGGACAGCTGACCCAAACTGGCCAAAGGGCTATTCCATACCATATGAAGTCATGCTCAGTATATAAACTGGGGGGAGTTGGCTGAGCGGCAGTCACTGCTGCTCGGGAACTGGCTGGGTATCAGTCAGCAGGTGGTGAGTAATTGCATTGTACATTACTTGTTTTGTATATTCTTTTATCATTATTAATATTATTTTCCCTTCCTTTTCTGTCCTATTAAACTGTCTTTTTCTCAACCCACAAATTTTACTTTTTTTTTTTTTACCAGTTCTCTCCCCCATCCCTCTGGGGGTGGGGAGTGAGTGAACAGCTGTGTGGTGTTTAGCCGCCTGCTGGGTTAAACCACAACACATGTGTAGTCCTAATGAAATATTCCTTTTACTGCAATATCTATGTGTTGAGATTATAAATTCCAGCCATTCTAGTACAGTAGCGTATGGAAGATCCCATTATGAACTGTGGCTTTGTTGCATTGTGCAATTAAAGAACAGCAGCTAAAATATCTTACAAGTAACTGTGAAACAGCATTCTGATAAAACTAAAAAGAAAAAAGCAAAGGAGAAGACAAGATCTCATGACTAATTTAGATTCATTAATATACAACTGACTTGACACGTCCGCAGAGCTAACTGAGGTCTACATCCTTGTCTCTTGACAGATTTTCATCTATGTGCATTTTACTGTGAATGACAGATACATTAAATGTCTTGTTTTCCAGTCTAATGTCACAGGTACACAAGTATGCCTAGCTACTCCACTGGCTAGCACATCTCTTAACTAACATTTTCATCTCATGTCTGAAGCATTACAGTTGTGACTTCAATAAGCGTTTGAAATGACAGATTTAATCAATGGCTAGTCCCAAATAAAGCGTATATTTCTACACATTAATGATACTGCCTTGTCTTTGAAATTTTGAGCAGGGAAACAGTGTCCCCTAAAAAATGTGACACAGTCTTTGGATCACAAAACTGTTTTGAAATTGTTTAGGCAAGTGCTGCTAGGACACGCCGTTGACCACAGCAGTGATTACGACCCCCCCTAAGCCTAATTCTTCTACAGGACACAGTCAGAAACTGAGGGCTGGGCAATTAAGTGGCAGTTATCAGGCTGAAACACCTGATTCCCACTTGATCCAGCATCTAAAAAGTAGGCACCCATCTACACTCTGAACTGATGAGAACAACTGCTTGTTCTGCAGCACTTACAGAGTTAGAGTGGAAAAACAGTAATCAGAAACTCAATGTGTATTTTAAAATCTCATGAATGTTAAAAGTGATATTTCACTCTTAGAGGATGATTACTGTCTAGAGTCTAGTGGAACAAAGTTAGTCATGATGAACTAATGTAATATTAATGTTGGACTTCTTATATGCTTCCACAGACATTACCCTATTCTGTTAATTAATGCTCTATTCTGGTCCTATTTTCCTATCTTAATATGAGTCGTACTGTTTATCAACTTCATTCTTTTTACATGTAAATTTCTTTTAAAAGTAGATAGACAGGGATAGCTTGTGAAAAATACTCTGAAAACGTTTCACCATTTGAACTGTCACTTTGATGGTTTGCATTTTTAACTGTTGTAAAAGATAGCAAAACAATCCACATTTTAGGATCCCATTATTTGGGAGCTGTAGTGCAAAGTGTTTAAGCTATTAGGATAAACTGATACCTAAAAAAAAAAAAAAAAAGGTCCTATGTAAATACAAAGTCAGATGCCATGAAAGGTGTGTATGTATATAAACTAGACAGGTAATAATTGGAGTGGTGCCTTTTATCTTAATAATATAGTTTCACATACACTTTTTCTTTAATACTTTTATTGCTAGAACCCTATCTACCTCATAAGCTAGTTCTACTAATTTGATTTTTATAGCCATTTGATAAGCGGCAGATCTTTCTTCACACAACAGACAGAAGACAAGCAAAAAGCACTTTGGACTGTCCTTTGTTGATATGTCTCTCTTTGGGATACTTTAAAAAGACCCCCATTTGAGCCAGCTGACAACAGCAGTGCTGGATAGAGAATTATATCAGTAATACTGTTCAAGGAGAACTTGGACACCATTTGAAACATAATGGTGTCAGAGTCTCAGCAATAAGAGGTGAGGAACACCATGAAATAACTGCAGTAAATGGGAAAATGGAACAGTTAAATGCCTCACAAATTGAGAAAGTGTATGCTATATTTTATTAAGCTTGGAAAGGACTAACTACTTTAGCCAAAACGTCTTTGTGATACAGGTGTATTGAGAAATATTTCTCCTAAAAATTTTGGGGTTTTAAATTATTTTCAATTTTTTGAAAATTATCTGAAAAGCTATGAAAACTTTGGCAACAGCTGTACCTCAGCTGAAACTAATCAACTAATTTGCACTTTATAAAAACACAAACCCCATATTTTTCTTCTGTCACAAGCAGCATTTTTCTTTGAAATATAAAACACCCCAAATTGAACTTCTTAATAGAAATTTTCCATCAAAATTATGTTTTAGTTGAACAAGGATCATAGGAAATGGGATTTTTTATAGGACAAGATAAGATTTTACCACTTTTTGATTTTCCACTAACAAAACCAAAACTAAGTATTTGATGCATGTTGAAATCTACATGCTGTTTGTACTTAGTGGACTGAACAAAAGTGGTCTGTTCTGAGCCAGTTCAACAAGACTGATTCTGAAGATAGTTCTGAAGATCCTTAAGATGTGTTATGTCCCACATCTTAAATCAAATTCAGTCTTTGACTAGACTGCCTTCTCTAGCATGGTCTCTTGGATCCAGCTGTTTAATGTATTTTAGCATTAATATGAGAATGGGAAATAGTTGATGTTGAAATTTTCTGAAATTTGGAAATTCATTTTTTCCTTTCCTCTACAGCATTACGTCTAATATCCTTCTTGACCACAAAGTTTAGGTTACATACCTTTTTAATTTTAAAGTAGTTAAAATCTACTGCTGCTGTCTATAAAAAGAAGGAATGTATGCCTTAACCTTTGCTTTTTTATCAAGACATCTTTGCAAATATTCATTACATCTTCAAAAGTATTATAGCTGAATTTAAGAGTAAGCAGTGACTCACACATCTAAAGATTTTTGCAGCTTTGTTGTTTTTCTTTTCCT
>VYZW01041904.1:1302-16795 GCA_013401315.1 Balaeniceps rex
CTATTGCTTTCCTCCTTGAACAGGCTAGTCTTAAACACAGCCTCTATATTTGATCACTTCCTACCACCTTCAGATGGGGACTCAATTAAAAAGAATCCAGAAAAAAAATCTTGAAGAGAAGCAATCTTTTGGTTTAATGGTCCTCTACGTTTAGAATGTCAACCTTGACATCTCGTTAAGTATCCATTCCAAGAACAACTGCCTTTTTTCTGCATTATCTAAAATAATATCATGATACTAAATGCACTTAGCATAAGCACTGCAGTAATTTCAGTGTGAAAAAGAAGATTCGAGAGAGTTGACAGAACTCAAGAATTCAAGAAAGAACATTTGAAATTAAGCTACTATTTTAGAATAACTTAAAACGTATGACACTAAAGTTAATGGGAAAAAAAAAAATCAGTAAAGCACCATAAACTCCTTGAAAATTGACAGAAATGTAGGTTGCATTAAACGTACACACATACCAGTTCCACATCAGAAGGTACGTTCAGTCCCGGAGGGGCAACAAAAGGTTCTTCATTTTCTTCTACATTTTCTGTCTGAGCTGTTTCTACAAGAAATGACAGAATAAAATACAATAGGACAAAACACGTCAAAGTACCCAAATGTTAACAAAAAATTATTCAAATAAAGTATATCTAAAAGGATGTGCAATCAAGGAATTTATCAAATGAAACTATAACCAGCATTTGCACTGAAGACATTTAAATATGGTTCCTCTCCCTGGTGTTATGTGTAGTTTATTTAAGATTGCATAAATTATGTCTTAATAGAGGTATAAGGAAGAATAAAACCCTATAAACCTCAGCCCTGACTACAGTGCTGAAGACAAACAAGTGTCAAATCAAACAGAAAACATTCATTTTCATGAATATTACTTTTTGTTTTTACAAGAAAACCCATGCAAAATTAAGGGGAACCATTTTCAATGCACTGGGTGAATCCTTTCCTAACAATGATTAAAATATTACAGATATCCAATACCTCTAAAGCTGTTCAGACCCACACATCTGGTCTATCTTAATCCAGATCCCTCTTAATCAACCATTTCAGCCTATGCAAACAAACCTAAGTACTTTCATCAGCTTCCTAACCCTAATGAAAGTTGTACGGGAATGCAACAGGAGGCTAAAATCCACTTTCATCACCTACAGAGATAAACCAGTAGTTGCCTTAATAATCGATTAAAATAAACAGTGCCATTCATTTGTAAGTTCCGTCTAAAGTTGGTATGGCTCCTTTTACATCAAGTTTAACATATCCAAATATTTAACAGGTTTATCACATGAACTATTCATCTAAAATAGTTATTCTTTTAAATTATTACATTGTGTTATTTGGCATACCAGAAACGTTCCTCTGAAAGTATTTTGCTTTATAAATTTTTACAATAATTGAAGTGGAAAGTTTACTTTTTAAAGTAACTTTTAGTATTATCTATTGTACTAGCTTTAAGAGAAAATGTATTCCAGATTTATCCTAACAAATCAGACTGCACAAACTGCATGAAAACCTGACTATGGGAACTATGGACACAGACAGCAGAACAGCCTAATCATGCATGAGATGTCATAGCAATTACTGCATACAAGCTCTTACCCATGCAAGAAAGAGAGTTAACCTTTTTTGTTGCTGTGTGGCAGGTTGTTTTTTTTTAAATGAACTCAAATAGTTTAACTCCACAAAGGCACACAGAAACTTTTAGCACCAAGGAAAGGAGGAAGAGGCAGCAGACAAAGCAGAATAGGACTGTTTCTTCTGGCAGCAGTTCCAGCTAACACTTGAAGTGTTCACAGAACTACAGCCTGTAATTCACACTACTGTTACGTGCATCTTCCAGTACTGGATTTTACTCTACTATGATTTATAAAAAACGGATGTCAAGAATGTATAGTACTGTATTATTGGAAATCGGTACCATATAGCAATCTATTAGAAGTCTGTACAGTTCAACTACAGCAAAACATAATACTGATGTTTCTATCTCAACTTTTTCCCCAAGTACTATCAAGTGTTACTAGAAAATGCCCCTTTGTTATCCATCAATACTAAAAATTTTCTAGAAGATAAAGAATTTGGTAAGAAAGCTCACAACTGAGACAATGTTCCAATGACCTGCTATGAGGAGCTCTATGTCTCATCAGCAGCACTGAGAATTCTCACATTACACCGCAAGATTTTGTAATAGCTTAGCATGACTCTTCCATGCTGCACCAAATATTAATTAACTAAGTTATTAACTTGTTGGAAGACTGGGTAGTTATCTCTCTCTTTGCCAAAGACTAAGTCATCACATTTTAGCATTATTCCTAAAAAGATGACTTCAATAAGGCCGAAATACATTATTCTAGGTATCTCATCATTCTAGCAAAGAAAAATAACATGGAGAAACCCAGACACAACTTGAACTCGCAACAGCTCTCTTACCAAATGAAACTGGAATTTTTATTCATTCCTTATACACTCGATCAAAGGTAGATTCTGTAACATTATGGCACATTTTCACACAGTTTTGCAAAGGCCTCCTACAATACAGACACCCTATAAGGTTCAGCAGATGCCCTTTTTAGTGACCAATAGAGAGAGGGCATTCACCTTTTTAATCTCTATGCAGTAGAGAAGATGGGGGAGCCAAACTACAAACATGTTCTCTATCACCTCCAATTTTTCAGTAGCCTTATCCCTATATATACACAGATCCACGCAACACAAAAAACATGCCTATGACAAGAAACACTCAAAAACTGCATGTAAAGAGAACTTAGAAACTATTTGGTTATGGAATCTACTAGACAAATGGGAATAAAACAAATGAAATAAACCCCAGAAAAGACAACACAATTCAGCATCAGCATGGAAGAGCACAGGAGAAATCCTGGGTAGAATGCAAGCAGCACGGACACTGCCCTGACACAACCTCTCACAGCAGCAAAACCCACCAAATAAGCTTTAGCACCTAAAATGATCCTGCTTTGTAGCGCATACCTTGGTAAAAAAAGCACATCTCATGCCACGGTAATCCACCAATATGTAGTTAGAAAACCCAATTGTTAATTAAACAATCCTAACTTTACTAAGACATAGTTCAAAAACACTTGAAAGCTTCCTTAAGACTTCATGTTAAAAATGCAAAGTTATCGTAATTAAAGATGGGAACATGAGAACCTGAATTCGGCATTTTTTAAGATCACGGAGACGGGCACACTACACTGAAGACAGACTCCTTTATAATTATTAAGATGACAAAATCTAAACTTAAAAAATATATATTCTTGTTAATTGCTATTCTGTGTGTATTTATAATGATCTTTTCCTTCTTGATCAAGAAACATAGTGTTAACAGCCAGCCATGTGATGAATTACTAGTTTTTTCTGAATAAGAACCTGCGGGACAGCAGAATTAAATTTCCTATCCTGACTACTGTAGCAGTGACTGTGCCATAGCAGGAAAACATTTAAGCACATCAATAGTGAAGTTTGCAAAAACTCAGTAACACAGTTCCATAAAGACTTTGCTGAAATGCTTTGAGATTCTTTACTTGCATTTTAATGAAACACACACTTCACACGCTTTCAACCTTCAACTGCAAGTGAGAGACACAGAGGTGCTACATTCTTCCTCTCAATTAACCCTTGCTATTTCTACCCCTTACCTCTTTGTTTTGCAGGCTGATGCTCCTCCTCCTCAGTGGGTTCTGAAGGGTCATAATAATCACTGCCATAACGGAATCCCACTGCATTATAGGTACCATCCTCTGCCAAAGCTTCACTCAGTCTTTTATATTCCTCCTCTTGAACAGAAATGCAATTACCAATCATTAGAACATATTTAAAAGCTAATTTGTTTAAAAAAAAAAAATAGTATTTCTTACTTTAGTTTTTAAATGAGAAGTTTTCACCTAATCATTTTAACCGTCATTAAAAGTGGAATAGAAAAACACAGCATGTACACATGCTGACCATTTATTTCTTCCTGAAGAGATAAAGGCTGCGGGTTAAAACATTCTAATGTAATTATGCATACCAGAGCACAGAATTTCATTTATACAACACTAAAAAAGAAGCAGAATGTGTTTATTTTGGGGTTTTTTTGGGTCTGAAATCCCAGTCTGCCCTCAGAATCTGGGCAATTTCTGTGTGGATCTATATTTAAACTATCCCGAGGTCCTCTCACATACGCAAAGACTCCCGTTTTTCGAATCCACTGGGTACTGTCAAGATAACATCAGAAAAAGAGAGTATAAAATTAGGAGTAAATTTAATTTCATAATTATTTATTTAAACATGTGCTAAACTCAGGAAGTTTCCTTGAGCAATACCTTGCCTCGCCTCCTCCTCAAGCAAGTCCGTATGCAAGGCTAAATACCTCTCTTCATCACAGAGGGCTTCTATTCTAGCCTCCTCTTCAGACAATTGATAATCTCTGTTCCACGTGGAATATTCAGCATCATATTCAGAAAGGTCATGTAGGTGACCACGCCCATCGTACCTGCAAGATGAAACAGCTGGTCAATGCAAAAAACTTAGGGCTTGGGTTTATGCGACTACTTAAATACTTACCCATTAAAAATGAAAAAAAAAATACTTATAAGTTAAAGCATATTTCCTTTTAGAAGTTACGTTTAATTTTGCTAATCATTTGTCACCAACTATCGAAAATTTGTTTAATAGTCTAAATTCCTCTCAAAGAAACTAATAAATTATTACAATTAAAGGCAAAGGTATCCTTTAATAGTTTAAGTGGGATCCATTTCCTTAACAGCTCTTACCGTACGTGCTTCAACCAACCAATCAATGTCACTTGCAAAATACGTTTTTCTGGAAAGTCAAATAGCTTACATTCACACAAACCCGAATACATAAATACCTATCCGTAAGAACCAAACGGTCGAAATTTCCTCGCTTCTTTCTGCTAGTCCCGAACTCTCAGGAGATATCTTCACCATAGAAACTTGCGTCCATTGGAGGTAAAATCATGGCTAGGCTCGGCCCCTAGCCATTTGGCTGAGGAAATAAGTTCTGGGTTATGTGATAGAGAGACACACATACATAGGAACAGTAACATATACATGCAATTTAAGGAGGTTCACCGTAAAAACGGCAAAGATCAATGACGTACAGTTCCTTTCTACTAAGCAGAAATAATTTTATTTGCAGGAAAAGCACTGCATTGGGATAATGTTTATGCATCAGTAAGAGAAACTGATTGAAAAGTAAAGTGACAGTAAACTCGACTCCGTTGAGGTGTCTTCCCACACACAACTCTTGACTTGTGCCAACTTGCTAGACCAAGAACAAAGAAAGTAAATATTCTTATAGCAAAAAGTTAATGAAACACGTAGGTCTGGTTAATCAAGCTCTGTCCACAGGCAAACTTCAACCCATGTCTTCTCATAGCAATGTGCTTTTCTCAAAATGGTGAAAATGAAGACTTCCTGCTGCTAGAGATAAAAAGAATCTAAGCTTCCAAAGGAGTTTATAAGATTAGTAATTGCAAGCTACCTTAACTTACAAATGTATGTTATTTTGATTTTTTGGTATTATATGTACATACATGCACATACTTAGTTTTTGCTCCCAACAATTTCTGTAACAACTCTAAATTGGGTTACTGTTGCACAGGACCACAAAAATGGCCTCTACCCACTAATGAAATCTGTCACAAAAGTGATCTGGATTAGAAGTGTGCATTGTAACACTTCTATTCTCATGTAAGTCAGAAATCATACATAGCTACAAACATTTATGGTTGTTTTTTCATGTCTTTGTGTTTATTCCAATTCAACAAATTAATTTCAATCATAAAAATCACTAATGGCGTAAGCCCCGAAATAGTGCAAGGGCATTATCTTTTTTCCTCCAGTCTTAAAGGAAATGAAAAGACCTTCCCTTACTGGTATTTTTCCAAGCCAAATACAGTCATTAAATCAAAACAAGAAAAATTGTGTATAGCACCAAAGTAATGATGAAATTGAGGGAACAAATATCTATAGTATGTCATGTGATCCTTTTCAAACCAAAATCCTTCCATCTTTCCCACTGAGGTTTTCAGGGTCAGCCACAACTCTTAAATTGTACTCTCGGTGCTCCACTCAAATATATCCAATCTGACCACCCATTTTCCCTCTCTCCAGGAAAATATTCAGAAAATTCATTCCGAATGAATTTATTTCTAAATCCCACCCTGTACTGCCGAAACAACTTAGAGACCAGAAGAAACATGAAAGCAGATTCTATTACTCTCTCTGGCCATGAACCTGTACCTACAGCAGAACAACCAGAAAAAGACACCCCTGACATAAAATTTGAAAAGCAAGCACCCAAAATCAAAGCCATTCTGCCTAATACAGTGAACCACAGCACAAGAAAAAAGTAATGAGGCCAAGAATTGCTCTTAGGGTATCCCACCAACAGCCTGCAGCCAGATTACATAGGAGAAATAAGAAAACCCCATTTCCCCTAAGGTGGATAAATAACTTTCCACTCCCCCCACTGCATCCTTCTCGCTTAGAGAACACGTAAAGTGCCTAGTAAGTATTCCCATGCAATAAGGCTCCCTTGGTTTCCAAGTGAGAAAAGATGATGTTTGTGGTTTGCATTGAAAAGGAACAGATAACTCCCACTCTCCACGCCACCCTGTAAACCCTACCCTGACACGTGGAGCAGAGAGACCCAACGCACACTGACTGTCAGAAGGAGGGGAACCTCCCAACACTGCCAGAGCGGGGAACCCCAAGTTCCCGCTGCCAGGGGGGGCGGCCCTGCAGCGTTACACAAGCAGCACTCGAAGCACTCTACCAGGAGAAGCTGCCCTCCAACTCTGCCAGTGAAGATGATCCCCACACGTCTGCCAGAGTGAGCCCTTTGCTCATCCCCCGCCCTCACTTGCCCACAGCATAAGGGGAGGAACAGAAAGAGGCTATAACAGGAGATCTCGCAGCAGAGTCTGGGGGTTGTGTTACACCGACCTATCGATCATGATCTTGGGGTCTCCCATCCAAGGAATAAGGTGTCGCCCCTGCTCCTGGTACTGAGCCTTCTCATCATCTCGAAACAGCTTGCAGGCATAGCCGAACACCAGCAGCTCCACACGGCTATTCCCACCTCCACCTCCTCCTCCACCTCCTCCGGGGGGCCCGGGGACCGCTCCCCCGCCTGACAACAACATTAGGGGCGGCGGGCCTGCTTCTTCTGCAGTTCGTCGAGAACCTCCGACCCCTCCGTACATCACCAGGGGATGCGGCGAGGAGGAGGAAACTCGCAGTAACAACGACTGTCCGAGAAGCGAGTCCCCCAGAAGGCCGGGCCCGCACTAAACTCCCCAGCTCCAGAGCACCACAGTCGCCATCACCCGAAACAAAATGGCGACCCTTCCGCTTCCGCTGGCAGAGCAGCGGCTGCGCTGGCTTCCGGCAGCAGGCAGATTCGCGGATGGTTTTGGCGGCCCGAGTGGGAAATGGAAGGGAAACACGGAGCGGCGCGAAGTGGTTCCGCGCTCCCGGCGGGGCAGCGCGGCCTCCGGCGCCAGCGGCGGGTTGCCAGGCGGGGACTGTGATACGGCGGGCGTGGCGAAAGTGCGGAACAAAGGGAGGAGCGGCGGGGGCAGGCGGGGCGGCTCCGCTCGCTCTGAGGCGCTCGGTGGAGCGGGGCTGCTCGGGTCCTGCCGCGACCCTGGGGCTGGTGGTTGGGGGGGTTTGGGCGCTTTTGTGGTACATCTCAGCTGAAATGCCTAACACGGAGTTTGGAAAGAGGAGGAGGGAGGTCGTGGAGGCTCTGCGCGGGGCAGGGAGCCGTGGCTCCCGGCGCCTGTCGCGCTGCTGAGGAGCCCCGCAGGGGGCCGACGACGGGGAGTCATCGGCGAGAGGGGCAGGGGTAGAGCCGAAGGAAATGGAGGGACTGAGGGTGACGGGGCTCGGCAGAAGTGTGTGTCAGGGTGGGGGGCTCTCACAAGGGGAGTTGTGGGGAGGTGGAGCGGGAAGCGGGAAGCGGGGATTCCCCTCAGGCTGCACCTGGGAAGTTCAAGGGGACAGCGGGCCCGGGAGCCAAGGCGGGAAGGGGAAAGGCTGTAGCGCTGAGGAGGATTTAAAAAAAAAAATTATAAATGAGACTGGTTTTGCTAAAATCGTGTTATCCGGGCTGAAATTTCCCATATTTTTTACCTCAGGATTCTTGTTTTCGTCACTCTTCAAGAAGTATGAAGAAATGCATTGTTTTGCGTATGTTATAATAAAATTTTGTAACGAAGCACAATGTGTTTTGCAGTCCACAGTGGAAGTTAATTCGTAGCCTTTGTTACGAGAGATTCTGGATGCCCATGAATATAGGCAGAACTGCTGGGTGAGCAACTTGCTGGCATCATTGTACACAAAGGAATGAAATATGTAAAATAGCGTGAGAAAAGCACTGCACAAGCACTGGAAAAGAGATGGGTAGCTTGTGTCAGCATTTAGAAATACCTGCTACCATGTAAACTTACTGAAGGAGGGATCTAGAAACTTCCTTGGATGCTTCTTTATTCATCTGGAGTCATGAAATTGAAAGCAATAGCACACGGGGTTTCTGCAGTAGCTTTCAAAGTGAACTACAAAATCTGAGTAAACTTTATAATGCTGCTTTTAGGTAATTGTGATGTGTATACAGTTCCACCTGCTGTTCCATGTCCTAGAAAAGTTGGTTAAAAATCTACTAAAGCTAACATCTGTCTCCTTCACAATGAATATGTGGAAGTTACCAGTGATTATCTCATACTTCAAAGCTATCGGTGAACAGATCTGCTAAAGGTAGATGCTTCAGATGTATCTTGCCGTTTTATAAAAATAACGACTGAGTTGTTTTAATGAAGAGAGTAGTTCTAAGTGTAACACTTGCCTTTGAGAAACAAAATACAGACCTGAACGCCAAGGGGGCAGGTAGGAACACACTTGAACATTGTGCAACAATTTTATACCAGCTGGGAAACGTTTGGAGTAAATAAAAGAGCGGGAGAAAACAATAGAAAGAACACAAGAAAAAAACAAGGAGTTTTTGAAGGGGAGTATAAGAAAGCAATTGAACATTGATACGTGACAAGGATTTTGTGACTTCCATAAGTTTTCTGGTAATGCAAATGATTCAGCAAAAAGATGGTATGGCACAAAAACGGCTCTGTGCAGTTGAAGTGGCAATGTAGTAAGATAACTTCAGACCATTTTACTGGGATATCAGCACTTGAGACGAGGACGTGAACTGTGCATTAATCAGATAAAGGACAAAAATGGAAGTCTTGGTTACAAAGAATGCAATTACAGAAAGATAGAAGGAGAATTTAATGATCTCTTTAATGGTGAAATGGATAAAGGCAAACAAACAGCAATTTTCCAGCCAGCCGAGCCATTTATAGAACCAAGAGGCGACCAGAACACCCAGGAACAATAAAGCACCAGGTGTTGATAATGTTCCCACTGAATTATTAAGAACAGGAGGGGATAAGACTTTAAAAAATAATTTTTGTTAAGTTTGGTGGTTTAAAATGATGTAGAGAAATGGAAAAGGGGAACCACGTGTCTATTTTTGAGAAAGGGGACAAAGTGAAACCTGAGGCCTGGGGCAGCATCTTGCTGTTTATTACAGCATGTGATGTTCTAGGCTATTTGTTCACATGTAATTAGCCTGTAAATAGAAGAGAGATTAAGAGAGGTTTCTGGAAGAACAGAACTACAGCACAACAGTTATTTTCAGATTACTGAGTACCTGAAGAATAGAAGTAAGAATATGAGCAGAGTACATACAGGGATCTTTAATGTGCTTAAGAAAGCATGTCATAGTGAATTACAAATTTGCATTGTAATAAAAAAGCATCTACTATCTACTAATAAGAAAAAATACTCTGAAATTAATATAGGCTTCTTTTTAAAGTCTTTATATGGTAGGATGCCCATGTTATTTCATTTAGACCCTTGTTTTGTCCTGGCTGTGATGAAGCATGGCTAGCTGTAACAGAAAAAATGTACAAAATTAATCTCTCTTCCTCTCACTTATTCTATTTTAATTTTACTATAGGTAGGAAAGCAAGAATAGAGCAAGTAAAAACAAGCCTTTCTTTCCTAGGCTGATACCAGTCTTTTTTTCTCTATCTGAATGGAAGTGTAGTCATCTCATTGTTTTGCAGTTTATCTTTAGCTAAAAGTGTAGAATAGCACATTATCTTTCTGTTCTGAAGTAGGTTTTGAAAGAAAAGTGTGTTGTGCTGATTCTAAAGAAAAATATAATTTATATCACGTTTCAGCGATATAAAGGAATTTTCAGCATACCAAGAGAACGCATCAAATGTTATTCCAAGCACATGGGAGATACGGAATCTGAAGCTCTGGAGTTAGAGACCCTGCAGAAAACAAAGCACAGGATGGGTAAGCAGTTCGGTACAGAAACACATGCAATTTTTCAGTAATTAAGAAACTAAGATTTGGGAGTGGGATTTGGCCTAAATTCAAAGAACACGCTTGTACTCTTCTGTATTGGTTATAAGGGGACAAAACTGTATATGAGAGAGCTACCATAAAGGATTTTGTTGATCAACAGATGCGCAATGTTTTTTATAGTAAAAATAGAAAGCTTGTGTATCACTATATTAATCTTGACATTAGCACTCTCAAACTATTGAAGTAGGTTTGTTATTTTTGTAGAAAATACTCTGCTTAGTCAGGCTGGAGCCAAGATCTAAGTTTTTTTTTTTCCTTGGTCGTCATTTGTTCATTATGGAACTTGGCATGAACCCGCACTGCCGTCAGACTTCTTTATTCTATCTCAGTGGTGTCTTGCAACAAAAGAGCTGCCGTGTTCTTTAGGGAAGGATGCACAGAACCTGTGAGGTTTCCTTGAACACTGAAATTGTACGTCATTATTCTTTTAAAGAAGATACTCGCTGAATTATCATGACTTTTTGAGCAGATTTTATTGTTACTTCTGCCATTACTGTAGCATCCACATATAAAACATATGGTAATTCCAATCCAATTGAATCGAAATCACATTTTAAATACAGAATTGCTGTATAACAGTAGCTAGGTAAACAATTTATGGGTATGCTAATGACTGCAGTATGTAACTGGCTGCATTAATGACTGGGTGCCGAGCAGTGGTTAGGGATTTCCAGCTCTTTTTAATTGTAGGCTTGCTGTAATTCATAGCTTAGTTGCTCATTTTATATCCAGAGAGTTACCTACCTCTTCTATGAATTGTATAAAGATTCTGTTTACCTCTCCCTTAAAAAAATGCGGTAACCCCCCCTCTCTTCTTTTTAGCACAGTGTTTTTATCTATCGACCACCTTTCTTATTCTGGCAAGTTACACAGATATGCCATGTATCCTTTGGTAGGGTTTTTTTCTTTTGTTTTGTTTTGGGCTTGTGTGCGTGTGTGTATTTCACAGCCTGCCAATTTCTATGGCTAATTTATTTGGTTACTCTCTTTAGGCCAGAGGACTCCTTTCTTGACGGTGGTTGTAAGAGGCAAAGATGCACTTAAATATAAATAGAAGACAATACACAAAGCTTGTCCCTTTTCTCTTCCCTTTGCTTTCTCTTTTCTTTATTCAAAACCATCTTCACTGTTGTATTTTATAAGGTGTTTTATTGCCATGTTCTTGAAAAGGGTAAATTAAAGCTTATGAGTAACACTAACAATCTATGTTGGGTTTGCTCTTGTATTCTCTTATGGCAGTAGCTTTGTTTTCTTACAGTTTTTCCCCAAAAAAGTGCTTGTGTATGAGACATTTTCAGTTAAAGTGTGCAACAAGAAATTTCTCTTACTGTACAAAAGATTTGTAGAGAAAATGAAATAGTCTTAAAATATAATCAGTTTATAATTAAATGCAATTCTTTACATTCAGCTTTCATCATAGATTTGCTTTTGTTGTTACTGTGGAAACCTACGACACAAGTTCCATAAGGAATGTGTTGTGGTTTTGTTTGCAAAGCATAGTATCACTGGATGTGTTTGGTTTTTATTTTTTAAGTAATGTTCTGTCTTGCAGATAAAGTAATCAAAATGAACTGCTATTTTGTAGACAGCACTGATGTGTTTAAGAGCAACCATCAGAGTTGATAGTGTATCTGTCTTATGGCAGGGAGGTTTTACGCTAAATTCTTCGTGCAACAATGCAGCCAACCCCATGTTACAGTCTGGCCAACTGTATTTAATCTCCCCTTAGCTATTAAGAGGAATCCTCTCCAAAAGAAGAGAAGGTCATAGCTGAGCAGGTTTACTGCATACAGAAAATAAACTTATTTTTCCTGTAAGTGGTACCATTTGTCTAACAGTGTGATAGCATTCCTAACTAAACCTTGACAATCATTGATGTGCTGCTTGAAGAGAACCCCACTTGATACACAAAGAAATAAATGCTTTCTGCTTTTTGGGGTTTTTTTTTGTATGTTACGTCATTGGGAATATACAGATATCAAAAGGTCGAAGTCTGCCCTTGTGTAACCCTGTATTAAAGCCTGTATTATAAATATTTATTTATAATAGTAGCACGCTTCAAGAACCCAAGACAGATTCATTAGCTTTGATGGATTGTGAGGCCATATTTATTACTAATAACAACAAGGAAATACAGATTAATAGTGGCTGTCATTTTATACGATAAAATGAACGTAGAAGCTAGGGAAGGGCTTACTTGCAAACTTCATGGTCCTAGCAATTCTTTTCTTTGCAAATGAAGTAAATGTTGTTCTTCAGCAGCAACTGCTTTTTTGAGGCTTCTCTCTCAAATGATGCTAAAGCACTCCTGGCCCTCTGTGTGCTTTAGAGAAATCAATACTGCACTCCTGTGTGGAAGTAATTACTAAAGATTTGGGCTGGGTAGACTACTACTCATTTCTAGAGGAAAAAGGTGGAGCAACAACAGTTTGTATTGTTTATTAGCTGCTTTAATGTTCTGTGATCTTCTGTTCTACAGAGTATTTTTTGAGGATTTTCATTTTATTTGCACTTAAATGTTTTACCAAAGATTAGTCATTCGAGGTAACATGTTGAAAAGTTTCATAGGTAGGAGACATCAGAGGAGCTCTTATAAGGGCCTCCCGTGGCAGGGGCTACACTGGGTGGTGATCTTGTTTTGTTTTTAGTGCTAGTAGTTGAATGTCAATAAACTTAGTTCATTGATTCCTTTAATCCATAAGAAGAGACACTGGAATGTGTAAAAAGATAAACAACCAAAAATTATTTCCCCCCCACTTTGTTGGCATACTGTTTGTGAACAGATTGGGGTATGCTTTGCTATCTTTTAGTTTTGATTTTTTAGTTGTTGTTTGCCTCACAACTACTTTCTAATTCCTGTGAATATTCACAAATAGCAATTTATTAAGTCTATTAATCCATCTGTGCAGCGAGTCATCTGCTTGCTAGACTGCCATTCACGTCACTGGGGGTTTTGTTGATCCATAATGGAAAGCAGAACGTTCAGTCCCATATTGTAGGATGTGAGCCATGAATACAATTGTGATTTGCCTAGGTTTGATGGAAATCTAACTTAAAGTTTGACTAGGTTGAGCTGTAATGTTGACTGTTGTCAAATAGAAATCAACATCTCCGCACCTTCGTGTGTGGGTGAAGAGAAGTTGNGACAAGCATAGAAGCAGGAACCAATCTGCATTGCTAGACTGCCATTCACGTCACTGGGGGTTTTGTTGATCCATAATGGAAAGCAGAACGTTCAGTCCCATATTGTAGGATGTGAGCCATGAATACAATTGTGATTTGCCTAGGTTTGATGGAAATCTAACTTAAAGTTTGACTAGGTTGAGCTGTAATGTTGACTGTTGTCAAATAGAAATCAACATCTCCGCACCTTCGTGTGTGGGTGAAGAGAAGTTGTCTTCTGAAAGGTTTACATTCAGAATTGCTGATGGAGTCTGCCTGGACTGCAAGAACAACTGGTACATGGACAATTTGCCTAACAAGCCTGTAGGCAGAAATGTTGCTTGATAGTGTGTATGAAATGATGTGATCATATGGACTTAGGAGTAAAAGTTTGTTTGTGTGATGTCCTTAATAAACAACTGCTGTAACTGTGATATTTCATACATGCTTTTTTACTAGATCTAACTGCAGCAAAATTTGTAAGTCTAAAACATTTGAAAAATGCTTCTTGAAATAAACATGTCTTTGAGTCAGAATATAACTTTACAAAACAGTAACTTTTGGGTAGACAGTTTACAAATCAAAGCAGACTACAATTGACCTGTCCGTTACGTAGCTGAGTAATAGCTTGTCAGGAGTGAAAGCAGTCACTGATAGACACATTAACCCAGTGCCAGATGGCACAGTGGGACAATATACTGCATGCTGTTGCTTATGGCTCTCTGCGTCTTGAAGTTGACTGTTGCGCAAAGACCTCCAGCAACACTGTCTTTTGTAAGGCTGTGTGATTCACAGAGATGCCAAATAAGAAGGCTGAAGTACCTTCATATTGTTATTGCCAGTTTGAGTAATCAAATCCAGTTAATTCTTCCCTCTAAGGCTTCAAATTTTCTTGGATGAAAAACCCTTACGTTTCTCTTTCAGTGTTCGATGTTTGGCTTCCAAATGTCTCAGCAGTGTCAAGTGTTTTATACTCAACAGCTGGTGCTTTCAGAGTGTGCTACACACTGTGCCTTCAAATCAGTCAGTGTAAAGCCATATGTACTTTGCCACTTTGTTCGTGTGTTTTTTCTCTAGTGCAACTTGCCATCATCCTTTGCAAAACTCTTGTCTTTCCCATTCACACATCGTCTGGGATCAAGTGAGGGACGTGGGAAGCCGGTGGAGCTGTTGTCCCTTCGTGGTGGATCTGCTGGGTATGAATTATTAGTGTTTCCATAATGGCAATATCTAAGACTTGAATCCAAAATAAAAAACTCACTGCCACTGTTCATTGAGGAGTGCTTAAATACCTTAGCCTCTGCTATATATGATTGAGATAACATCCATTTCTGAAGGTGGATGAAGTTGGAAAAGATACCTGTACTTAAAGGCGTGTACTTGGATCCAATGATTTATTTCAAATACTTCAATCTGAGATACATCTGAGTGGAAAATGCTAATTAAGTGATGAAAGAGACATCCTATATTAGAATTTATTTTTCTAAAATTCATTGACTTTTTTTCAAAGTTGTGCCTGTCATGCTGTATTCCTCTATTGATGTCAATTCCCACAGCTTCTTTCTTCTTTGATGCTGCTTTTTGTCATACATAATTCTATGTGCAAGGCTCAGAACATTATTACTCTGAGAGGGAAAACCTGAGCTACCAAATCTGGAAGCAAACTGCCCCAAGATCTCTTGATGCTTCATAAAGATGTCTCTCTGCCTAATGCAACGGTTATGGTTTTCTTAGCTTGAAAGTCTGAACTGCATAAAACATTTCAGTTAATATGACTCGCCTGTGCAGGAGAAGCCAAAACAAATGTTTCATTGTGCTGGGTAAGTTAATAAAATCTGCTATGGTTAGTAAAGACACACAGACAAGGCGTA
>VYZW01041906.1:7285-19117 GCA_013401315.1 Balaeniceps rex
ATGAGATACACATGTATTTATGTATTTACTAATCCTACTAAACCTCTTAGAAATAGTTCAATAGGTTTTGAGGTGACTCTGGCTGTGGGCACCGCTCCCCTTCTCCTTCCTTTCTTCCTTTCCTGCCCAAACTTGCTGAGACACCAAAATGTTCCTTGAGAACTTTATATTTCAAGGTAAGGGCTGCAGAAGGTTGCTGGACTCCCTGTTCCTCATCCACTTTATTAACATGCAAGCTCTGTAAGCCTCTACATTCCTCACTCACCTTCTGAGATTGCTAATCCCAAATGCTCAGCAGCACTGCTCTAGGGAGTGTTATCCCTCAGGGAGGAGGGAAGGGATGTGTGGTTTGCTTCTAGTGCCATCTCCTTCCAGCTGCAGGAGAAGGAAGCCTATGCAGACACCAGAGAGTACTGGGAGGAGACACAGATGTAGCAAGGGCAGTTGGTACAGAAGTAGAACATAGGCTGGAAGTCATGGATTCTGCTGTAGGCTTGGGACATAGCTATGCTGGTACAGCATCTACTACTAGTACTACTACCACCGCATTACTTTATTGCCCATCACTGAGTTTTTTAGAGGTTGTTAAAAGAAAGGAAAGGAAATCTCTGTTTCGCAGAAAACTATCTTCCAAATTTGTTCCAAAGTGGAAATTATAAAAATCTTGTTTTGGAAAAACATAAAGGTGGTTTTAATTTTTATAGTTACATTTTGTAATGCCTTGTTAACATTTATCAGATCTTCTTGGAACATATGACAGCATGTCAGAAGAAACACTGTGAAATTCTGTATCTCAAATTACAGCAGTCATTGAATACTAATAAAAATATCTGATTTTCTGGATCCATCTGCTCTTACTGTAATAGTGTGACATGTCACACAAAAGACGAAGGTAAGCACCTGGTGAACTAATTTAAGGAGCAGCGGTTTTAAACAAGTTGTGTTAGCTTGTTAATGTGCTACTCAGCAGCAATGCTAGGAGCTGGGACTGCAACTGCGAATTTATACTTGCTATTTGTGGTCTTCCACTTGTGGCAGAGTCAAGATATGACTTGTGCTCTTCTTCCTTTTTGCTGCCTGAATTTTGCATCATTTAGTGCACTGGATGAGAATTCCAGTGGCATATCCACACTCCAGGCTACCCTGGAAGCTGGTGGTAGGGAAATACAGGTCTAAATCTTCTTGGAATGAGGACAAAACACGTAGGTTCAATATCAGATGCCACTTGATGATAAGCTCCAGATCTAATGGTCATCTTCAGTCATCTGGGAGTCATTCAGTTGTTTTCTTACTTGCTCCACTACCACCATGGACTATGTTTTAGTTTCTTGGAGTGAATTGATCATCTGTTTCCAAAAAAGCCCTTCATGAAGGACCTACTTCCAAAAAAGAGCTGAAATCTTTACAGAGATCAACCATTATAAATTGACGAAGTTGCTGTATGTCCAGAAATTTTAGATGGGGTGCTAAAGTCCTCAGTTTCCCTCAAGAAAGCATGTCTTGGTGGAAGAAGATGTATCCAGGACATTCTAGATGACAGGTAGCTCTACTTGCAGAGAAACCTGATGAGAATGTATCTGTGATTTCCTTTACCAATGTGTAGCAAAACAAGGAAAGGACAGAAATGTTGAGAATTAAAGTGAGCAGCAACCATCTAATAAAACCAATTTTCTGCTGAACTAGGTTTTTCCTATTAAAAGCATTAATTCTTGTCAAATAAAATCTTATAATTTACATACTTAAAAATGCCAATACCTTAGTGTTCCAGCACTCTCCTTGTAGATGCTGGGGAATGTTATCTGATGAAACTCTGGCACTGAACTGAAAAGTTTATTTCCTTTGGGAAGCAATTTAATTACAGAAAAATGTTGTTCATTTTCACAGAGAATTGACTATATCTATATAGTTTGTTTATTTCTTTTAGTCTCTGATGTCAGTCGGTTACCTTTACTGGCAGGAAAATGTAAATGCATTTCATTCCTGGCAAGCATATTTCACCTTCCCCTAGTGTCTCTTAATCAAATAGCAAAATTTGCTTTGTATTAAATTATTGAAAAATGATGCTGTTTACTGACCTTTGGTTTTTAAACATCTTTATAAATCTTTCCACTCTAAAGTCTTTAAAATGAATTAATATTAACTGTTTAGCTGATACCGCAATTCACATTTTTGGCTTCCAAAGTAGATGATGATAGCTTAAATTCCACTGAGGGTACAGGGCAATAAAAAGAACATCTGAAAAATCTGCTCAAGAATACTTGGTATATCATTCATCATTTAAATGATTTAATGTGCTTCACATTGTGTATGTGAGAGAAAAAACTTTTGGTTTTTAATAACATTTAGAGTGAAACTGCTTTTAGGCAACAAATAACCAAGTAAGGAGGAATTACTGCTGTAATTCCAAAAGCCCAGCATAACTGGAAATAGATGTTATTCATCTATTCTAGTTTATAAAGTGTTCGTAATATTTTAAATAAAAAAGGATGAATAATGATAGAAGAATTCTTGCTTGGGGGAACAAGAGCATTTTTTTCAAGTTAGTTATATCTTTTATATTTTCCCTGAGATGAAAATTGGAATTACTGAACAATTAATTTTGAATGTGGATGAATTGAATAAACCATGTCATTATTATCTACACTATTCCTTTATTTTTTTAATCAGTGGAGCTAGACTTGCAGAAAGAAAAAATGTTTGAAGAAAATATGCATGAAGAAACCAAGCACTTCCTGATACAAGAAGTATTTGCAAAAGTGTTCATAAAGGATGTACATTTGTATTTTTCTAGCAAGGGATCTAGTAACAAAAATGATTATCTTTGTATGTAGTCTATGCTTCTTTCATCAGCTACAAATCTTGATACTCTTATTCAAGGTGTCCCAGCTTTTCTATTTTTTCCATTTGTTTCTTTTGGTTTTAGCGTGCAATACTTTCACATTCAAATGTAAACTTTGCTCTTCTTAATCATTATGTAGCAAACTCTGCCCTGTAATAAATTCGGCTTTGGCACACTTGCCTTTTGGAGCAGTAACATGCCTCTCTTCTGGGGATATTTCTTTTCAACAACGTTTTTCATTGACGGACCTCAGTGACTTCATCTTACGCTTCTCTTAAATGAGAGAAATGAGGGAAGTGAGTTTGGTTACAGCCCTTAGTTTCAGTGAGGTTTAGCATAATCCGCAGTGGCACGGGGGATTCTCTCGGGGAAGCCTTTGGCAAACATATTTTGGACCTGCAATACAGAAAGGTGACTGCAGCAAATTTTTCAGAGGCACCACGTAAGTAAGGAAAAAGAGAACAGTGCTGTCATAAAACATGGTCGGGGGGATGCTCAATGGTTGTGGAAATAGTTCACTTACTGTGTGTAGCCTCACCAGAAACTGTGTTTCATTAATTTGCAAGGGCTTGTGTAATGATTGTGGCTCCAGAGGAATAAAGAACATTAATATAAGTCCTTATTATACAGTGAGTAGACCCTCAGCTTCTCCCAGAAGACTGTCTAGTAAGAAAGCCCAAAATAGTTTCAGATAACTAAGACTTGTCCTAACTTTCTACTTAGATACTTTGCAAAAGAATGGCACGGTCTGAAAAAAAAAGTCATAGCATCAGTTACAAGCATATCTATCTAAGCAAGCAAATCATAAACTTCTAGATATTCAATAACACTTACATGTGTTATTAAACTTTAAATGCATTTAAAACGAAGGTTCTCAAGCCACCAGCATTTTGTGTCAAGGTTTGTCGTAATGGCTGTCTCTAATAAAACTGGCTCTGCTTACGCAGAATACTGAGGGGAGATCAAGGAGAAATACCAGCCATATTTTGTTCCCAGTCTAACTGACATAATTCCATGCACTTTACTAATGTTGCTTCTCACTTACTCCTGTGCAAGACTTTGATTCAAGAAAGTGCTTACATATGTGCTGAAATCTCTCACCGAGCAAAGAAATCCCTTTACTTAACTGTAAGCAAAGTTAGACTGGACCTCAGTGCTTGTTTTTTTTCAAGTTAAATGTGTGCCTAAGACCTTTACTGGATGAGAGCCTAATTGAATAAAATAGGGGATTCAAGTCTATCCCCTATAATCTTCTCCATAATGTTCACAATCTTTCTTCTCTAAACTATCTTGCCTGATGCTGTTTACCTTGTCTTAGCACTAAATGCAACACGATCCGCAGAAAGTTCCACATGTCATTGGGCTTCATCAAACTGAACAGGGGGTGGGGATCTTCTAACATTGTGAGATTGCCTCTGTAGGTCATCCAAAGCAAGGAATATGAGTTAAATTTGCAGTGCAGTTAATTGCCAAGTAAGAATATTAAGTATTACTTCCACAAAAATAGTTGAATTCTGGAGTAAGGCCCCATAATTGTGACAATAATAAGTGCATTCTCAAGAAAGTTCAAGAGGATTTTAATTACAAGAAAGAGAGCGAGAAACATTGTGTTTAATATTAAATTGAAAATAAAACATCAGAAATAACTTAGCAATTCTGACCCAAAAAACTGCTACCAAAAACGGAAGGAGTGGTGAAGTCAGGACAGTGCCTGGCTGTTGGGAGTCCTGGGTGGCAGCCCCCAGCCGTTGTAATGATTGCTGGAAGGTGTGTTTGGACTGGAAGACATTTACTGAAACTGGATCATTTAATAGTCTTCCACTTACTCTGGAAGATATTATACAGTCCTTTTCATAAAACAATAGAGCTCTAACATTTAACAAGTTCTTTTTTTCCCCACTATTCTTACTGGAAAGCTGTTCCAGCACTTTGCTGCACCTCGTCTAGTTTCCAGGCTAAATTTAATCATGAACAGCATATAAATATTTACTCACGTACTGGTGTTCCCCTTTATTTAAAGAGTGGTAGAGTGCTTTCCCTCATTAGTGTTTACACTTTTACTGCCAACTGTAGTTGCTTTGTCTGACTGAATCCCATACCACCACTTCTCTCCAAGCTGAGCTGATCTTGCTCTTTCACCATGTTTGCATTACTCCTCAACTACCCAGCAAGTGCAGCTGTATGGCACAGTCAACTTTTCTGCCTTAAGTTTATACTGGCCTGGCAGGTTCCAGTCATTCCTTATGTGTTTCTGTGTGGGTTTTTTTTCTGGTGGTGTTACAACCTTTCATCTGCACATGGACATTTGGAGATATTTCATATCTCTGGCAATAGCGTGTATTACACTTCAGATTCCCTACCTGTACAGGCAGCAAGAGCCATCCTGAAGGCAGTCTAAAGGCATCTTTCAGAAGGCAAACTTTTTTAAGACAGAGTAATTAGGGGAGAAATATCTGAATAGCTTTTTTTTGCATTCCCATGTGTGCTGGTTTTGGCTGGGATAGAGTTAATTTTCTTCACAGTAGCCAGTATGGGGCTATGTTTTGGATTTGTGCTGGAAACAGTGCTGATAACACAGGGATGTTTTCGTTACTGCTGAGCAGTGCTTACACAGAGTCAAGGCCTTTGCTGCTCCTCACCCCACCCCACCAGCGAGCAGGCTGGGGGTGCACATGAAGTTGGGAGGGGACACGGCTAGGACAGCTGACCCCAACTGACCAAAGGGATGTCCCACACCATATGACATCATGCTCAGCATATAAAGCTGGGGGAAGAAGAACAAGGAAGCAGGGGATGTTCGGAGTGATGGCGTTTTTCTTCCCAAGTAACCATTACACGTGATGGAGCCCTGCTTTCCTGGAGATGGCTGAACACCTGCCTGCCCATGGGAAGTAGGGAATGAATTCCTTGTTTTGCTTTGCTTGCCTGCGTGGCTTTTGCTTTACCTATTAAACTGTCTTTATCTCAACCCATGAGTTTTTTCACTTCTACTGTTCTGATTCTCTCCCCCATCCTACTCAGGGGGAGTGAGTGAGCGGCTGTGTGGGGCTTAGTTGCTGGCCAGGGTTAAACCACAACACCATGGGAAATTCTTTCTCAAATGTGGCGACAGCAGTGAACTTCCATAGAAGTAGTCTACACAAGTGATTTGAGCAAGCTTTACGAAGACAAATGTAACCCTAGATTAAATAAGAGTAATAAAGTTGGCCAAGACACTTTTTAAAGAGGCTTCTGAGGTGTGACAATGTGACTAGACAAAGAAGGAACTCTTCCTCAGGTGGGATTTTCTAGTATCTGGGATATCTGACCAAAATTTGGCCACTTTTTCTCTTGCTGTATCAAAAGTGCTTTCCTGATTTTACTTTTTTTGATCATGGGTAAAAGTCAGCTTTAGTCCTCAGAGCTCCTTTGTTAGCTTCGTGCCCTCCTATGCCCTTGCCATTCCAATTTTTCTCCTGCCCCGCTAACTTTTATAGTAAGAGTGCAAACGCCAGTTTGGCAGAGTTAATGCAGAAGAACATGCCAATCTCTTAGATTTTCTGAGGAAAAAAATTTTTTTCCAAGAATTGGGGAATTATGAATGTTTACTCAATGTTGATATTTATGATGCTTGCATAAGCATGTTGTTGGATGTTGTACTGTAGACTTTAAGAGTTCCTGTAAACTATGCTCTGTAAACTGTAAGAGCTGTAGTTTGTACTGTAATTGTTTAAAATTTTTCAGTTAACTGGGACTGACATGTTCTCGATGAGCCCCCTGGGAAACTTGGATACTGCAGCTTATTTGGCACTGACCTTTGTGTCCTGGCGCTGAATCAGGATGCCCTGGCACAATGTTAGCATGCACCACGTCACCTTGGGATGCAAGCTACCAGAGATGTAAAAGAATGTTTTATTTCTTGTCTTAAATTATTGCTGCGCGCTCTTAACCAGCTCTCCCCTTCTACCTGACAAGTGACTGTGCTGATATGAAGCATTTCTTGCCCAGCTTTTACTTATTTCATGGATTGTTCCAAGACTCAGTTATTAATGATTCCACTAAAGCACTGGCCTCTCTTTGAACAATATGACTTTTTTATTAAGTGCATATCACAAGGGACTGTTATTCAGTGGTAGTGTGTTAGTGTGATTGTTCAGTAACTTTTTTTCCACACCAGCTCTGTTCAATAGCTTTTACTCATGGTCTGGAAGCATTAATAATCTTCACTGCAGTGCTGCAGCTAAATTGGCAAACACAGTAACTTGGCATATAAGCAGAGGAGTATCCTGTAACGTATTAAGATACTTGTACTCCTACCTATTAGTGAGCCTGGTTTTGGACTGTTGTATAAAAAGAAGAGGTTTCCTCCTCAGAAAGGAAGATGAAATGTCTACTAAAATCCCTCCAACTCTGGAAACCTTGTCTCAGAGGGAAGAATTAATAACAAAATGCACAGTCTATTCAGTTAACCAGGAAAAAGATAAAAAGGTGACTTGAAAGTAAGTTATATGAAACTCAAAAGAAAAGGGATTTCTGAGGGTAGATTCATTTCCGTGTAACAGCAAAATACACGATAATGCCTGTGCTCCCAAAATGGTTTTAGTCCTGTTTGGTCTAAAAATATCGTTCCTCCACAAAAAAAGAAAGCAAAGAACGATGAATTAAGGCATCATTTAGCTTGGTAGGTTGTGTTTATTTCTCTCTTCAAAAGTTTTAAAATAAGGCTAGCAATTTTTTTTTTAAAAAGAACTGCTCAAGCTCAAACAGAGCTGATTGGCCAAATACAGAAATAATTGGTTGACAATCTCTGGAATGCCAGTTTGGTGGAATATAATAGTTCCTTTAACCTCTAAAATCAATGCAAGATATGTTTTAACCCCTGTACTATTCTCAGACGTGGTCCCCACTCATAGAGAAATCAAGGAAAGGCCCGTAAATTCAGTGGAAGGTGGATTGGACCTAAAACTTTTTAAAAGGTATGAGGTGCTGCGTGTTAATGATCCATAGATATGTGGTTCAATTCTGTAATAAGTGTTCAAGAAAACCTTACAAACAGTTGGAAAAATAAATATAACTGACATTCCTCTCAAATTGTCACAGAATGCACTCCAGCTGTATTTATTATACACATTTTCCCCATGTGCTATGTGCTTGCATTCTTTCATGATGAACGATGTTGCCGTGTGTTGGAGCTGTCATGCTATCTTTCTTGTTTGAAACAGGAATGCGTAGGAGGTTGTTTGAGGACAAAATACTGTAGGACCTCCTGTCATATTTTTGAACTTGTAGCATGGAGCTGAGCAGTGGCTGAATGGCTTGGTTTAGGAGAGAGTTTCAATGGAAGCAAAACACAGCCTGCTAATGCTACCAGTGCACTTATGCCTTGCTGCCTGTTTTGCTCTCTCTACGAGAATCGAGGATCAGATCTTCATCTGTCATCGTCTGACTTTTCATTTGAAGTTTTTGGGCATAAATTTTCCTTTTCTAGTAAGGCAAAGCGTGGGCCATGCCTAATGCTCCTAGACACTACGGCAACAGTAAATAATGCATTACCATGAATCACTGCAGCTTCACTGAAATTAATCAACTTGGCTGTCACCCAACTCTGGAGAAGCATTTCACCCTAGGGAGGCCTCCGAGTCCATCAGGGAGCATACAAGAAAGCAAGTTGATCTTGTGGTATGCAGCGAATGTAAAGATCCAGTTTCAAAAAAGGAATGAAATGACACAACATGTAATGCCATAAAAGCCATATGCCATCGCACAGGATATTACTCACGTGGCATGGGTCTTAAGAGTGACATACGTTTTGATCACTATTTTACCCTTATGTTGTGAGTACAGACTAGAATTATAGGAAAAATTATAAAGGCAAACTTAAGCATGTAGCTTAAGTTTAATGATAAAGTTTCTAAGAAATACAAGAAGTTCATTTGCGGGGAAACCTTTCTGTTTCTGTTTTCTTCTGTGACTGCAGTTTTCTCCTGAGCATTTTGAATTTTGAAATTTGCTCCACGTTTTTTCTTCCAATGGAAACAAAAAATGAACTAGGATCCCAAATCTCCTTTTCCTAGATGATCCCCTCCCTCCCTTAGATGTGTGCTGTTACCATTTGGCCAGCATCCCTTTCTGGTTTTCTTTGACCTCTCTCTCTTGCATTCCTGGCTGCACAGTGGCTCACTTGGAGATTGTTTCCTTCCTTGACCCCAGTGAAGGGCAGTGCTTAGGAAATTTTCCTGGGATGCAATGGCTTCAGTTCTTTGAGAAAGGTCCAGCTCTCCCACTGTTGGGCAAGTGCTCTAATCACTCAGCTATTATGCAGAAACTGTGCTTTTCCTGTTCTCTGTAATGAAATTGGTGCCAACATTTCCTTCTCCTCCCATGAACTCAGTGTTAAGGGTAAATACTCCAAGAAGGCACACTGGATCAACCCCCTTAGGGAAGCAGGCAGAATTTAAGGGCCTGTCTGCCTAAAATCTAGATTGCAACAGAGCAGAAGACAAGGTGCTTGGATCACTCCCCAGACTGGAAGGACACAGTGTTGTGCTCACAACACGTGCAGTCACTGCGGGAGCTTGCAGGATGATTGTGATATTCTGAGAGACGGAGACACCTAGGAGTTTACGTGATTTGGCTCTTGATCACTGTCAAATACGTAAGCAAAATTCAGGCACCAGAAACATTTTAAGCTATGTCTGTAATATTAACTACAACACTCAGCAGTGTTGTAAAGTACCTGAATAAGCTCTGGGAGAGTAGATTTGAGTTTTGCGGATGTTGATGGGAAGTAGACTTGGAAGGCAAGTGGGCAGACAGGGTGATTTGCTGATGCAGCAGAAGGAACCTTATCAGAGAAAGTATGTGCTTAGTCTCTGAGGGACTGCCTGCCTTGACAGTGGTCTGTCCAGCTGGTAGGACGAAGCACAAAGGTTGTCATAACTGGAGAATGGATGTTCAGGAAGCAGAGAAGAGATGAACTGGTGCTCAAATGATGTTTGAGAGTCATGTTATAACTTTTCTAATTCTGCAGCTTATAATTAGCATCTATGGCCATTTCTGAGAGCTCTTACCAAGCAGTTTAAAACACATGCTCACATACATCTGGGACAGTTTAAAACAGAGCAAGTAGACAGAAAACTTCCAGAGACCCCTGGGAAGGCATGATTTAGCCACTTGCAAACGCAGCCTTTTCTATGGAGGAAGGATCCAGTTGTACTAGTGTGGCACTGGTCTCTGCCAGCGTCTTCTTGGGATACTGATTCAAAACCCTTTGTTGTTTCCAGAGAAAGAAAAAGTGGATGTTTTCTACAAAAACGCACTCTTTGCTCTGTACCTAGATATGATGTAGGATCCAATGGAGCGTGAGTCATGTACTCCACAAGCACTACGGTGCTTGGTAAGTGGGCAGTGATGTAGTTGCTGGTGCATGAGTCATCAGCTTCATGTGAGTGGGCAGTCAAATCCTGCATAAGCTTATTTTCAGAGACATTTCTACGCGTATTTTGAAGTATAGCATATGGCATGGGCAAATTATTTTTGTTTTGTTTGTGCTTGCTGCGGCTTCAGCTTTGGCCGAGGCCCCACGTTATTAGGCATGACATATCCTACGAGTTTCATTATCTGTCATTCCAGCTTTGACATGCTTGTCTAGAGAAGTTTCATCATCTCGTTCTCTGTAAGCAGCTCCCATTTCTCTTTATATTCCAACAGAAACGAGGAAGTGAATGGAAATAGCAAACAAGATAAATAAACTATACTATTTCTTCTGCTGCTAGAGCTGCTTTGGCATCAAACTATGGTTCTGGTGAGTTTTAAATGCAAAATATGTATTTTCCCTTTCACTAGGTCTCCTTTTAGTGTCATTTGGTGATATAAAATAGCTGTAATCCTCTGTCCTGCTGTTCCAAAACTTCACCTGGCACCTCATAAAGCTGCAGAAATCCTGCCACTTTCTGAGAGAGGGCTCCTGCTGCAGCCAAAATACCCCCAGCTGAGTTTCACAGGAGTCATGCCCTACTTGTACTCTTGACGCTTAGGGCCACATATCGGTCAGACACTCCCTCCATCTTCATATGGAACTGGAGAAAGATGGTACTTCACTTCCTCCCAATTTTCTCTGGACCCTTGGTATGTGGCTCATGAGGAACACAAAAAATGGCAGCTTTCCAAGTTGTAAGAGAAAGACAGCCAGCTCAAGCTGGACTGGATGAGACTTCTCAGCACTGCTCCTTGGACTTGGCATCTGCCGGAAAAACAGCCTTGTTCTGCTGCCAGCTGTCATTGCTGCTGCTATCTCAAGGAGCAGCCATGTGCACCACAATGCATGGTTTGGAGTGGAAGCTCCCCTGGTGACTCATGAGGGTGTTGTATTTAAAAGCTGCTAGCAACAAGGTTTTTTTAAAAGCTTTTTCTTAATATAAAAATCAGTATTCGGTGCAACTCCCCCTCCAAAAAAAAACCCAAAAACCAAACCAAATCCAAACCAAACACGAAGACCACCACAAAAAGCAGACTGGTTGCAAAGCATAGCAATCAGAACTCGGGCCACTGTGGATGTGGAGGTGCCCATAGCACCCTTTCTTGTGGCTGCAGTATGATTACACCCCCGCTGTGCCTGCATACTCGGTCGCTTTGTGCTGGGCACGGGAGCCTGGCTCTTCCAGTCCCCCCCAGGACACCTGATGGAGCAGGATCAAACTCGTAACAGCACAGTCTGGCCCTTCCCAGCTTTCGAGGACCTCATGTACAGCCCGAACAGTAGTTTCTTGGGCAGTCTCTTTGTTTTCCCCCGAATTGCAGTGCAGTTGCACGCACGGCTGCTCCCCCACTCCCTCCTGCTTTTTGTATCACATTTCAGCCGGGGCGGGGGGGTGGGGAAGGACAAGGGGGAACCCCACGGACGGGATTCTCCGTGGGGAAACGCGCTTTTCAAGGTGGGGGGATGCGAGAAGCCGGCCACATCGCTCCGCGGCAGAGGCCCCGGCGACCCAGAGCCTGTCCGGGGGTGGCCCCTG
>VYZW01041911.1:3350-21550 GCA_013401315.1 Balaeniceps rex
GAGACTTGCACTTGTCCCTTTTCCAGCTACCAAACATTCAGCTCACATTAAAAATGTAAAACCGCAAGGGTATTCTGAAATTTATGGAGAAAATGTCTAGAGAGAAACCCATTCGCTATTTCTGGAGTAGGCACCACAGAGACAACTCAGCAAATCAGAAGCAGCCAGAAACAAAGGCAGATTTTCTTTGTCAGAACAAATTTTACAGAAATCCTGTGCTTTTGACCTTTAGACCATAACAACTGATTTTAGTGAAATTGCTCCCAGGTTGCCTGACAATAGTTGGGAGGAGAATGAATCCATATGTCTTCACTTTATATTAATTTCTAACACTGTAAGTAAGCCTAAAGGGCTGCTTTACTCTAGGCAGCGTACGCAGGACAAAAGAACAACCCCTGCCTCCTGCACAGGGTATGTTGCTGCTTTCACTTAATGACTCTAATTGAGCTATACTTAGTTAACTGGATTTAACTATATCTAGTTAAACTGAGATAACATATAAGGGAAACATACAGAAGTCTTGATTATATTGGTTAGGACTGCACCAGTTTGCAACCTTCTGGTTTGGGTCTGTTTCCATCCCACCATGCTTGCTGAGAGTTTGGTGTCAGGATGTACCAGAGTTGAACAGAAACTTTCNGTCCGAATCACGGAGCACTGGTTTTGTGTGTGCACGTTTATGTATGGGACTGGGTGCACATGGGTTTGCGTACGGGATTGTGTTTGTTTGTGTGGGTCTCATCTTCATTCCACATGAGAAGTGTCAAGTAAAAATGAACAGAACTGCTTGTTTTGGCAAGTGCTGACAGCTGCCAGTTTGATATGTTAAACAGGTCTGTGGGGAAGACTCAGTGCTTTCCACCCACAGAGTACAGCCTGCTCTCTTCTGTTCATGCTCACGTGAGGACTTTCTGACAGTGCCCAGCCCTGGCACATCCATTCCCTGTCTTGTTTTGGGAAGGCTCTTGTGACAAGAACCTGCATCCCAGGGACCGAGACCTGTGGATGTGGGAAACCATCGTTGCATGCAGCTTCAGACATCGCTCTTTCCAACTCATCCTGTCCCAGAACACTCTTGGGGTCCCTGATGCCCTTTATCAGAGGCAACTGCTGCTCATAAATAACTGCTAAGGCAATTACGATGTCACCTGAGGTAGCATTAGGGCCATCAAGTATGTTACGTTCATGGGATCCCATCCGAACCCATTGAAACGTAAGACTGTTTCATTAGTCAAAGGAACTTCAAAGCATGAAGTTACTGTCGATCCACAGATAGGGAAAGTGAGACACAGGGCAGCCATGAGATTTGCCTGTTACAGAACGGGTCACAGGTAACATCCACCGTGCTTCAGAGAATATTTCTGCACAAGGGAAATAAGAACTTGAAGGCAGTTCCTTGCTGAACAAGTTTAACTCTTCTGGTTTATGCTTTTGCAAGATCATTCACAAATCACCTGGGAGCTGTAAGCAGTCACTAAGTAGTTGGGTGAGCAGTTCCGCACATGTTTACAATTTATGAAGTTATTTTTCATGGAATATTTGCTCTCTCTGACATGTGCCACATGGTGATCTTCCTGCTGATTGATTGGCAGGGTGAAAACTTTGAGCATGAGAAATGTGATGATTCACAGTAAAGGCCATTCTTGGTAAAGAAAATGAGGTTTCCCATTGGCAAAGATGGACCATCGTGTGGTGACTCACAACAAGGGCAGAAAACACACTTGCTCCACGGACACAAACCATATACCATCCTGGCCCTGAAGAGCAAATTAAACGAGACAAAGACGCACCTGAATCAGACAGCTTCTGGAAATCTGCACAACGGTTCCCATAGACTGGTGTGTCCAAGTGGCTTCAGGACTTCTTCGATGGTTTTTAGTTTTGCTTTTTAACGGGGACAGTTGTGAAAGGAGTCTCTCTATTTCACATAAGACTCAGAAGTCTGCGCGATCTCCAGTGAGATGGCCTGTACAGAGCCAAAGACTGGGCATTTCTACACCACCCATTGAAGACCACCCAAAGGCAGCAATCCTGGCCAGATTCTCTCCATATAAAGATAAGATCTTCAAGCACTGGTTACATTGGGGCTTACTGGGGACATGAGGAATCCTTCATATCCAAGACTTGGTCATTTAGCATCCCCAGTCACCATTTTCATCCCTGTGGTCCCAGAGTAAGCTCTCAGCCAGGTCCAGGTAAGTTATCTACAGGCACCTTGCAGGTAGTCTGCATGGGAGCCAGATGGGTGGAAGATGCAAAGAAGGACAGAGTGGGAGATTATGAATGAATATGCAAGCCACGGTGTGTTGGGTTAATCCATCTATGAGATGAAAAACTCACCCTAAAACCAAAAATAGTTAGTCTGCAGACAAATCAACGACATGGATTACAATCAGATGATTGCTAGAGCTGACACATGGAAGGAACCCCTGACTGAGGATGAGGAGGGACCACTCCTTCAGCAGCAGCATAACCTAATACTGCCTGAAGTCCACTGGGAAACCTCAGCTTTTTTCACTGAGCAGATTCAAGGAGGATTTGTAACCATGGTTCCATTATGGCCAGGCATAGGGTTGTTGAGAGGCTCTGATCTGGGCCTGGGGTGGGATTGAACAAACCTAAGCTCTCCCTAGACGCTGTGTTTTTAACCCTGACTGGTTTTCAGACTTCCATAGCATTGGTTTAATGCTACACCCATGCTCCAGAACTATTTTGCATTAAGAAAACCAGCAGATTTTTGTTTGTTTGCATGTCATTTGCTTGTTGGGGGGGATGAGATAGGGAGGTGGCTATGAAGATGTCTGTATTTGGGAAGGATTTTCTAAACATGTAGAGAATAAAAATTCTCCTTCTGGGGAAAAAAAAAAAGAAGATTCCTTAGGTTGTTGAGATCAGGGATCCAGAGAGATGAACTCTGTTTCCCCTTCCTCATCCACAGCAGCAACTTCCACTGTTAATCAGACTGAACTGGAGCTTTTCCACCTCATCCTTTAGATTTGGTAAGTAGGGGTGTGTGAACATCCAGGGATTTGATTTCAAAGCTCTTGCAGTTTTTTCTCTCGTGCATACTTTCAGTGATTGTCAACTATTTCCTTCTTTTTCTTTCCACCCTTCTCATTTCAAGGTCTGGTGGGACATCAGACCTTCTTCAGCTTCTGCCTTTTTAAGGGGTTGGCAGACAGTCACCATTTTCATCCCTGTGGTCCCAGAGTAAGTTCAGTGATCATCCTTCTGCCACGGCTTTTCCTCATTGGGAGAGGATCCTTTTCACTGCATCTTTTTGCTGACTGTGTTGCTTTCTTTCTCAAGAGTTTAATAGTTGTAGGGTTTGATGATTTTTTTGCCCTGCTTGCCAAAACCCAAAACATTTAAATGCTTGCTTTGCCTCTCACAATGGAAAGAACTTAGCATGCTAAAACGTGGGTTTGGGAGTTCATAACCCAGGCAAGAGGAGATTGCCAATGCTTTAAAGTCATTCAGTTCCAAAACAGAGGGGAAAGCAATTCTGTCATGATCTGTATTTTATTATCCATCTTATGATTTGTATGCCAGGAGGACAGAAGGGACATTTTCTCTCTCTTGGATTGGCCAGAATAACTCATAGCACTTTTTAAAATCAATTATATTACATAGCAGCTTTTCAGCAGTTCATCCTGGAACTGCTGTCAGATCTTAGTCAATAGGGTTGTCAGAGACCTTGAGAAGCCCTTGATCCAGCCCCAGGGTGTGATCAAAAAAATCTACATAATCTCTGGTTGATCTTGCACTAGCCTAATCTACTAAAAATGATTTTGCTGCATTGGACTTCAAGCCCCTCCTGCTTCTGTATGTATCCCTTCATGCTTTACAGGGTGCTCATGCAAGAGGACTGACCTCCCTGATATAACCCAATCCATGATCAGATTTTGATTCTGTCCACCATCTTCTTAAATTCCAACTTTACTGCATACCTGGAGTAGGAGGTTTATTCTTAAGACTTTGATTTCCTTTAATGAAAGTGAAATACCCCAAAATACATATATTTGATGCTATGTAGTTGTGTTCCCCCTATGGTTCTGGTTTGGTTCTGGAGGGTTCTGGAGGTATAAAGACTAGAGCTACTCTTAAACTTTTTTAAAACAATTTTTTTTCTTTAATCAGAACAGATGGGTTTGTAGAATCTGAAAGTCTGCACAGGCAACAAATTAAGAAAGTTTTCAAAGACGTGATTTCTTAGCTTCTTGGTAAGCCTCCAGGTCACTGCAAAGCCACAGATGCAAAACGGGGATGGTTTGCTCCATTTCTGGATGCCTGAGAGCAGATCCACTTCCTGGGGGGCAGCTACAAAAGCTTTGACTATGGGCTGGTCTTAGTGATTCCTACCTTTCTTGACCCCTTTTTTATTATGGGTGGGATAGAAAGAAGTAACATACCAGAGACTGGAGATGCATTGGCTAGAAGGGCTATCAGTCCCAAATAAGTGAGGAAATTTGTTCAGAGTGAAAAATGTAGCCCTAGAAAGTGAGCCTAAAACCACCTATTTAGAAAGGAGGCAGTATTTCTACTGGAGTGGGACAGGTGATCTACAACATTTACTAACTAACACCTCCCCTAAATAAAACTTCACTAGAAACTTAGAAGCCATTCTTTTTTTCTGCTTTTTGTGCGAGGTTTCAAAGTCCTGTGTTTAGTTAAATAGGCTGATTTAATTCCAGTGGTGAACAGCAGCAGAGGTGAAAATCTCAGCAGTGCCGCTACGTGAAACTGTCCTGCCCTGGCAAAGTTGTTCCCTTCAGCAACCGCCTCTCTCACTGCCCTACAGAGGCAGCTGCTGACAACGCGATGGGGGATTTTGCAGTAGGTGACTCTTCAGCCTTATCCACCTGCGCAACAGAGAATTTGCTCAAGAGTAGACTTGGTTAGTAAGCCCAAAATACCTCCAGATAATCACTGGCCTCTATCTGTGTATAAAATCGCCATGGCATTATGGCCAGCAGTTCTGATAAAGGTTAATTACTTAGATAAATTGAAAAATCTATGTTCATTTACAAATGGACATAAAATGAAGTCTCAATTATTATAATTTATTTACACTGTCAACTTAGATGAAAGCATATTCAAAAATATTGCTGAAAGCTGGGGCCCTGGGGCCTGATTCTTCAAAGCCTTAATGGCACTAGTAGTTCTTACCCTCCAAGTGGCAGCATTTGAGTCAAGTGAGTAAAGAGAGAATAGGGCTTTTTTTTTGCAGAGAAGTAAAATTGATCTTATTTAAGAATAAAGTGCTTCAAGAATTCCTTCCTTGCCCAAAAGTCATGCATATTTGATTTGGATAGTCTAGAGTGGTTTTGTGCTACAGTAAATTCATAGCAAATATAAATAGACACTTCCATATATTTATTACTCCAGAGAGACTTGTAGATGGATTTCACCTCACTTACCATACCACAAGCAAATTATGTTGAAATCCTTCCAAGATCTGAAATGATATGTTTATAAATTCTCCTTATTGAACTCTTGGCCTCAAGTAACTTTATTATAATAAAACATGTAGGTGTTTATTTTATTTATTTATTTTTTGAAACGCATACTGTTTACTGCGAGAGAAGTGGCAGCAGTTTGTAATTTCACATCCATCAGCTGAATTTTATGCTGCAAAACAATCATAAAGCATAAATGCATCAAATAATAAAATAACACCCCATCGTATCAGATATGTAATGAATTTCTGCATGTGCTGTTGTTTTCATTATGCTGATTTACAGCCACTTTAATGTACACAGTCTTCTTAAACAACTTAGAGTCGATTGTTCTGGAACTAGACTGTGATTCAAGGTAACATACTGACTGTGCCATCTTTTAGGAAAGTTATCTAAATCCCTCTGGGGGCAAACAATCTTGGAGTTTAGGTTATTCAACATAGGAATGATGTTCTAGCCACTAAAACCAATTGCTCAAATGTGGTGGAAGCAAAGTCAACACCACTGGAGCTGGAGACAAGCAAGCAGCGAGGGACCACGGTGTCCGTAGGCATATCGGTATCTTGCAAATCACACATCAGTCCTGAAATCTTAACTCAAGGATTTGTGGTGCATTCAAGGTAACTTTGCTTGAGGATTTGCCTCTAATGACATGATGCAATTCTAGCAGTACTGTGCATTGTTTGTATTGACGTGCAGTAGCCTGACAGAGTCATTTTGGACAGTGGCCCACCAGCTGGTATGTGCAGGCAGAAAAGCACGCAGTGTGAAAGCCTTGCCAAAGGAGGACAGAGCTTTCCAGCAAGGTTAGGATTTCAACCAGTGCCCCAGATCTCCAGAGGCTGGAGGAAGGAGACCCTCTTTTGAATAGAGCCAATATCAATGTGCCTACTGTGCTTCCAGGAGATATTTGTCTCCTTCAAATAGCAGAGAAAAAGAAGGCAAGTTTTTATGTCCCAAATACAAATCAATGTCACTACAAATCCAGAAGCCCTGTTAAAGAAAAGGGTTACCCCCAGCTTTCACTTTCTGTTCACTGCCAGAGGTTTAGGCCAAGGATGGGGTTTAATATTGGTTTTCCAGAGTTCCCCGTTCACCACGTGAACGGATCTGCGATGCTTGTAGGTCCCCAGCATCACTGCTGTGGGTGAAGTGTGCACAGCCATGGCTCCGCCGCCTGCCTGGAGGCTGGATGGCACAGCTGGGTCCCCCCTCGCCCCACGGAGCTGCGCACGCTCAGCGCCTCGGGAGGTCGGGGGGTGACACCAGTTTCCGAGTTACAGGCATGCTTCTTAAAATGCTATCCAGGGATTCCTTGCCCTGATCAGCATGAGGCTAAGCCAATAACTACTTGTCATAACTGTGATTAAAGCAAATTTGCCAGTTTAGTGGCGAGGCCTGGGAAGCCAGGTATGAAACGTAACTAGAAAACATGCCGCAAAAACTTGCGAACCTCACAACGGCCACAGACCACGCCAGGAAGGAGCTCTGCCTTTTCCTCCTTGAGCACCTCCCCGTGTCACGGCCGCAGGCACACGCTGTCACCGAGTTCCTCTCCATCTCCCCATTTTGTCAAGACAGCTCTGAGCAGCAGCTGCTAATGTTGTACCGCACGAAACAGTGACAAAATCTCTCCGATTCATTCCCAAATCTGACTTTTCCCATTCAACACCCTCTGCTCCTCTTTACCGCCCAGCGCTCAGCGCCCTCGCAGGAGCAACCCCTGAAGCTACAAAGCAAGAAATGCCAGCAGTGACGAGCGGGAGTTAAAGCAAGTGCTGCGCTGGAGTTTGCTGCCAGAAACGTGGCTGGAATTACTACAACTGTTATCTCCTTTAATCTTAGCTCTTTTACAGGCTCTCTCACCAGCTTCCCAGTGAGCTGTAAGCATTGTAATAACATCCATTAGGTGTCCATTAGTATTGCAGATTTTACTTTTCATGCAGCGTTATGGAGATACGGGTGTATAAAATGTCAATATTTTCTTTCCCTGCATTATGTTAATCATGCTGTAAGTTGCCACACTAACAGTCTTCATGGAGGCTGTGATATTTATGCTGATTTAACATTTACAAGCCGCCAGTCTGCCTGGGCGCTGCGCTCCACACAAACACATGTGAAAGGCTAATGGGCTGAACTGAAAAATGCGTCTGACTTAAGTAATTTTATAAAGACTTTAAACACATTAGGACACTTACACCGCTCTGCAGACACAAGGCCTAGTCCTATTCACTGTCAAACTGGTGGCAAAATTCCTACTGACTTCCCTGAGACCCAGCTCACTGTGCCTTAACTAAATAAATGTAAAATAAATGTGCAATAAATGTGGAAAATGCAGAAGCGCTTCCCACCCACAGCGGAGAACTCCCCAAGTACAAGATACATAGGCTGCCTGTTGGGAGCCAGGGCCATGCCCGGGCTGGGCTGGGAGCCTGTGGTGTTGAGGAGGTGTTTGCAGAACAGCAGCATTTGGAGCAGGATTTATTCCTCCCCTGTTCCCAGGGCAGGTGCTGCAGTACCTGCGCCATGTGCGAGCTGCGTTGTAAATACTTAAAATTAGGTGAGATAGGTCCTGCCATCCAGTTATACATATTGTGACGCCCTGCCAGGCTTAGGGATGGACTAAATGGACATCTGACAGCGCTACTCAGCTGTGCTGCATGGTCAGTGTTGGACGGACAGATGGATCGGTGCACAGGCAAGAACATTTCATGAACTTCACACTGCAAGGAGGTAAGAGGATGGGACATATCAACTCACCCCCCTCAAACATATTAGTTATCTTCTTAAACAAGGGGTTACTTAGAAAGGGTGCTGAGTGACTTCAACATCAGCTTTTCCTTGCCATCAGCATCATCGTGCCAGCTCCCACTCCAGCTCTCCAACTGCCCTCCCCTTCTGCTCCATGTCTGCACACAGTCCCGGGAGCATCACCCTCCTCGTTCTTCACCTCTCTCCTTTGCCTACAGAAAATTCAGCAAAGCAGAGGCAGCTGCCGCCACGCTGACCGTGTTGTCCTTTTGTCTCTTCAGACGCTGTCATGTCCCCTTCACAGACATGAGCTGTTCCCCATCTTTGGCAGCTCTCTGGGCTGGGAGAGATTGTGTAGGTGCGCATTTGCTCAGCACCAAACGCTGCAGGGCTTGATCCACCACGGGAGCTCCCAGGCCTGATGGAGCACAGTAGCTGCTCCTGCTGCTGACAAGAGTTTGTAACGGAGAAGCCTGTTGGTTTCTTTTAATGGGAGAGTAATTTCTGTTGACATTGTTTGGTCTAAATGTCGGTATCACAGTATCATTCTCATTTTGCAGCACTTATTTCACATAGTCTTGACATAATAACAATGTCCACTTAATCTTGCATGGAAATTTCCTTTCAGTGTCCATTGGTCTCCACTGATTTATGCGGACACTGCTTTCTTGTGTCACCGTGAACTGCTCTCCATACATTTTCTGTCATTGATTTGCCATCATCTCCACAATCCAATACAATTTTCCTCCACTTGCATTTGATATTCTCATGTTGACACCAAAGACCTGCATCACTAATATTGTATTAACATCATTCCGACATGGGAACAAATCCTCACTCTAATAACATTTACTGATGATAACTCACCGTAATGCAGTTACCAGTAATTTGCTTCCAGAGGATTCAGTCTTTGGACTTGACATCCAGACATCCTCTCCGAAGCGTTTTCTGTTGGTCATACCCTGCAACGCAACTTTCTGTCTAAATGAGTAATAATAACTGAGTTAATTCTCACAACAACCTAGGCAAGAAATAAACTTCCCATTCCATATAAGAATAAGATGGAGAGGTTTTTTTAAGTTTGCTTTATGAAAAACCAGTAGAGGATCCTTGGAGTAAGCAATAGCCCAAGGGCTATGTTGGTTATGTGGGAGACCCACAGTCCATCCACTCCTCTACCTGACCCAGACAGGCTCCAGATGGCTGCCCTGACCTGTTTGCCGTTCCCCACTCAAGGATCATATTTTTTGTTACAGCCAGAAATTCTGGCTCAGACCCTAGCAATCTCTCTCAACAAAATTTAATCAGTACTGATATGTTCCCATGAAAAGTTTCAGTTTCAATAAATCAGCATTTTCCAAGGAAAAAACATCTGGTTGGAAAACTCCCAGCCCACTCACATCTCTGCTATCAGCTACAGAAAATCAATATTATTCTCCATCATCAGGACCGCCTCTACACTCCAATTTTTTAAGAAAGAGAAACTAAGGTCCCGATAAAGGATATGATTTTTTCCAAAAGTGCCCGAGTGATTGAAGACCCCAGCAATTTCATAGGACGCCTGTTCCAAAGTCACTTGTAAGCTTTTGAAAATCCCACCCCAAATCTATCATTTTGATAGCAAAAGCTAAACAAAAGCTTATTCAAGACCACACAGCAAGATCATACTGTCCATACTGTGATGAGAAGAGAAAGTTTTGAATGCTCTTTCTGGCCGAGGTGTGGGTAGGGCAGCAAATCCAGGCTCTTTGCAAGCCACATTGGTGGAGGCAGCTCTTTTTTCCCTTAACAGCCATATATGTCACCTGGCCACAGTTCAACTCATTTACCAAAATAATTTGAAATGCCTGAAGCCACAGCAGGGCCCCTGCCACAAGGGGATGTTTGGGCCATTCCCCACAGGTGCATTTTAGCAAACTTCATTGAGAAGGTTCCTCCAAGCTCAGCCAGCAGAAGCTACGGATGACACTGCTCCTCTGTATATTGTCTGTTAGCAGAAGACCCAAAGTAGCCCAGTACTAAGTTCCAGTAGCACACCTGACGTACTCATAGCCAGCTGAGAAATTCTGGGGAAAACAAAAGGATTTCCCGAGTTGCCCGCACCCCCTGTTCTACTTACTGAACCAAACAATCTATTCAGCAGAGAGCTTTAGGAAAGCTCAGTATCAAATTGTCATTTTGTCAATAAAATGTCATTTCATCAATAGTACGTCCAGGTGGCCAAATGTTTCTGCATAATTAATTCAACTGATGCATTAAGGAATGTTATACACAACATTAATCAAAAAGTACTGTCAATATAAGGACCATATATAAACCCAGCAAAGAAAACTACAAACCTGTTTGAAAGCTAAGCTCTTTTTTCCAAGATGATCCTTCAATCTAGGGAGATGTGGATTCTGCTATTGAAAATGCAATTAAGAAAATAGCATGATGGTCTGTGGAAATATATTATTTAATTCCCTAAACCATTTCCTTATCAGCAGGGCTTTACTTGGACCTGAACTTAAATTGTACCCTTTGATACACAGGGATCACTGAGACCAGAGCCTTAAAGGAAGCAGGATTTGTGGTGCTTGGGAAATTGTACAATTTTGATATTAGGGTTTGTTCTGAATAAAAATAAATTGCAAATGTTGTAAAACTTTCTGAGAAACTATGGCTTTGAAAATACACTACCAGGGCAAGTAAAAGCATTTTCTTGCAGTTTAGACTGAAATACTTTGCCATGTAAAACTTTTACAAAGTCAATTCTGCAATGAAAATGAGAGTGTTTAATCCCAGGACTGTCAGAAATTCCTCTCTGAGCAATTGCTGAGCGCAGCGGCAGCCGATCACGCAGGGTATCGACCACCGCTGACCTCTCCCTCTCAACGCTGACGTCCTCTTTGCGTGGCGCTCTCCGGACGCTGCCTCTCGCTTCCCCGCTACCCCCCCCCAACGCCACATCGCAGACCTGGACCCCTTGCCCATCCTCATCCTCCCCATCCCTCCTCACCTCCCACCACCCCTCTCTCTCCCTGCGCCGCTGTGGCTTTAGCATTTCTGGCTCTGGGGTCCCCCCACCTGCCTCCATCATGTCCAGCTCTGAATTTCCCTGCAAGTCCTCGTTGCAGGTGCGGTACCCACGATTCTTGGTGATCATCACTCACCCAGCTCTGTGCCGCCACCGGCTCCTTCCTCAGCCCGTTTCCCTAGCTGTGGTCAGGTCTGACATGTCGCTCCTCCGGTACTGGCTGCTGCAGCCCATGGGAGGCAGAAAAAGCAATGACAGGGAGGGAAATCCTGCTCCAATCCTGACCAGGGTTATCTCCGGAGCAAAAGCAGTCCCTGGGAAATGCTGCTAAGGAGGCTGCGGAGCTCACGGAGGAGCCGCTTTCGAAAGTTTTATGATTTGGCCAAAGGCTGGGTTTGTGGAATCAATGACAGGAGGTGTGCCCCGTGCCAGGGGGGGCCTGATCCGCACCAGCTGCGGTTGTAAATCATGGCTCAATGGGTATGCAAACACCCTCACTGGGAAGACTTTAAGCTGGGCAAAACAATGACACTATTTCTTAACCTGGGTCTTGGAAATGGCTGAGCCATTTTTGCTGACTGGAAAAAAAAAAAAAAAAAAGCACGCATATATTTTAGCTCAGGAATTTCAGCCCATATTGATCAAATGTGGTGAAATTAGAAGTAAGTAAAAACAGGTCTTAGAAGGGGTATTTTAGCCATATTTATTTACAGGCAAAATCAGCAGCTCTGCCAGTAGCAGCAATAATTCAGGCAGGGTAAATACAATATCGCTCTCACTCCTTGCAGAGATACCGCAGTACAAGGCTCAAGGGAACAATGCAGCAGCATCTGCAGGAACTGTGCTGGATTTTATATTGTCAATATATCTGAATATTTTCAGAAAATTTTCAATCATTTTATTTCCATGAATCATTCTACCACGTAAATATCTCCACTGTAATCAGCAGAGCTGCATGAGCAAAGCAGATTAGTTCTGCTCTTAAAATTAAGCATTTTATTCTGAAGTTAATAAAATGCACTTTAAACAATTTTCTAGCCTTCTATAAACAAGATCATGTTCTAGAAATTTTCATCAGGGATGTTATTAATTCCATTACCTTCTTGTAATTATTTCCTATCCTTAACACAGGAAAATTGATGTTACGAAATGTTATTTGTCCCCAGAAAATTATAGGTGCCACAACAAGTTGCCACGTTCTGCACAAAGAAGCCAGTAGAGCAAAGAAACCACTTAGATTTATCTATTTTATTTGTGTTTGATATTTTCAGTGTGTCTGCGTTTTAAATGTATTTTAATGTAAAGGTTAATGGAGTTTTAATAAAGGGCAGATGGCCACTCTAATTGCAGAACACCCAGCATACTCTCTTAAAAACCTCTTTAGCTGGCTAGACAGATATTAATAATTCTGAATGCCATTAGAAAAAGCAGAGGTTTGAATCAAATGATTCTTCAAAGTTAAATTTATTATTAAACCAAAACTGCAATCATTGCATACATTTTGCAAAGAAAAATTGTATTATCAATATATTTCCCATCAAGTGATCCTGTGAACTCTCTATTATCTATTATCTATAGCTAAATTATATATACGAAAGCACCAAATGTTGAACTTCCTATTATATATTGGGTTTTTATCCAGATGTCAACTTTCAGCCTTTTTTTTTTTTAATTCTCTAAACATCTCACTAGTCACGCAGTCTCCTCCCTGCTTCGCTAATTTGATCTTTTTTTGCAAGAGCATGATTCCTGGGTCACATAACATTATGCATGCACATCGCAATCCCTGGTATGTGTCTTAAAAAAAGAAGGAAAAAAGGAAATAAAAAGCATGAGCTATTTTGTACTAGGCTGTGTGCCAAGCAGAGCCTCCTGCCTCCAGAAAATACAGAGAAAGCAAACTGTGTCTATGAATACCTTCAGAGCAGGCAGTTCGCTGGGAGTGGAAGGTGGCTAAACGCTACAAGGGAATGAAGAAGCCACAGGTACAAATCCTGTGGGGTTTATCACCAAAATAATTTGATTCTTTGAGCATTTAGAGTCAGGCACTTCAAAGTCCCAATGAAATCCTCAGGAGCTCTGATGTGAATCTGAAGTCACAGCAGAATAACCATGTAACACCTGAAATAGTTTAAACCAGCGGGCAATTTTCTGCTTTGGAAATGATTTCTATAACCTCTTCCTGCCCCCACTGCAGACCCCTCCGCACAAGCCCATGTACACCATAACCATCACCATCACCCTCTGAAATTAGCAGTTACATTAACAAGGTTTTGAAATATTGGCTGGAATGCGGTTTGGGGCTCTACAATGGAAGAGAAGTAAGTTTTATATCATTTTATGAATGGACATTAATCAATGCTACATCACAATGAGAGTCTTATGGATTCACATATTACAATCCCCTAAATCGCACGAGGAACTTGCTGTGATTAATGTTACTACAACGACATTTGATACAATTAACAGTGGGAGCCGTTCACGTTTAGGTTTTACCACGTTAGGTGTTTTTTCTGAGCCCACCATGGATGGGAGGGACCTTTGGAGCCCAGGCCAAGAAACAATAGTATTTGTCACATTATTAATCTGCCCTTATGATTCATCCTTTATCCTTCCTGACGTTTATGTTGTTCCTCTGACATGCACACCGGAGGCCCAAACAGTCCCAGAGCTGAACAGCGTGAAGGTGAAGGGAGCCTTCATGTGTCTCCCAGAGAGGTGGCAAGTGTCCCACTCTCCATCCACAAGGATCTGTTGTTTCTCCAAATAATTCCTGTATTCCTCCAAGCCTTGCCTGGTTGGAGAGGGGGTACCACGGAGGCAGAGCTGGAGACTGAGGCTGGCACCAGCTGAATCTCAAAAGCTCAAGGCAGCCTACAAGATCTACAGACCCAAGATCCTCCTGGGACACTCCCATTTGGAGGAACCAGAGACACGAGGTGAGTTGGGGACAGCAAAGAGCAACTCTGCCTGCTGCAGGGGTGACCCTGAGCCCAGCTTTTCTCTGCCCAAGCCCACAGCTATCAGGGAGAGGTTCAGCATCACCCCTGACATGGGTGGGAGGTGACTTCTCTGTCCCAGGTGTTTAAGCACAAGTCAGTGAAGGGCCACCCTGAAAGCCCATCGGGATGAAGGATGTCCCAGGTACCTGTGCACAGACATGGTATCTGAGACATGCAGCCCCCACGGTGGCCTTCACATGCTGCGGGGTAGGATGGGGTGTGCTAGACCAGGCAGGAGGCACCAGCTGAGGGATGACAAACCAGGAGACCTGGGGAGTTTGTGTCCATCTGTACAGAGTGTGAGCATGTCCCCCGCACCCCCACGCTGTCACAGCCCAGCCATGCTCGCCTGTCCCCTCCCTGGAGCCAGCCGGCTCCTGGGGGGCTGCTCCCTCAGCCTTGTGCACGTTCAGGTGTCCTCCCATGGGCTTGTGGGGTCCCCCCATGCCTCACAGCCTGGGGATAGAGCCAGCCCAGCTCACGGAGAAGATGGGACAGTGTAGTCTTTGGCTGCTCTGGGAGGGGGGCTACACCGGGATGACCCACACTGCCCACCCTGTCTTTTAGGGCAGCTCTTGGGGGTCTTTTCTAGCGGGGAGAGGGGAACGGAGAAGGTGAAAGAGCACCAGGCCCCCCTTCTGCTTCTGATACAGGAGGGACATGCGTGTCCCCTCCGTCCCGCATGTCCCTGGGGCAGTGCTCAGGGAGCCCCACAGACCACTCCATCCAGGAGGGGGCTGGTTATTTAATACCCCATTATATGTATTTAATATATCTATGTAACACCCCCTTATTCCCTCTCGAGTCCTGTCCCTAGCACAGGCTGCTGCCCGGGACAGGCAGTGGGGGGGTTCCCTGCGCAGCCCCTCGCCCCCTTCCCTGCGCAGCCGCCCACCTGCTGCGCCTGCACCGGGGGGGGCTGCGCAGGGAAGGTTTGCGGGGGGAGCCCCAAACACGTCCCGCAGCCCCCAGAGCACCCCGGGGCTGTGCTGGGGGGGAAAAAAAAAACAAAACCGCAACTTTTCCCCAAAACCGCACGGTTTGCCCTTAACTGTCCATTTATTTGCAGCGCCGGCGGAAGGAGCGGCGCAAGCGATTTTCAGAAACCCGCGCTGCGCGCAGCCACCGCGGCCGGGTCTCCGCGGAGCGCGGAGGGGCAGCGGCACGGCCGGTCCCAAGCGCGTAAAATCCCCTCGGCGTTCCCAAATGATGCATTTAGGCAGATGTTTAAGACGTATGAGAGAAGAGTAGTTAAAACCCACATTATATAGTTCTGCCTAGTCTAAAATTGCATGCGCTGACCCATATATTTTAAACTGTAAACGGACTCCAGTCATTTAAAATATTGCAACGTCGATAGGACTAATTAATTGGAAATAAGAAACGAAAAGAATACAATTAAACGAGGAGAGAATCATTTTCTAATTTAATAGCGGGACATTTATAAAGATCACAAGCTAAAAGGCACCGAATGATCCTATCGACGGAGCGCTAAATCAGCGCAGCGGCGGGGGGGAACGCGGCCCCGGCCCTCCTCCTGCGGGACGCCGCTTCCAGCTCGGCCCCCTCAAGCCCCGCGGAAGGGGAGCCGCGCTCCGGCCCGCGCCCGCGGAAGCCCCGCGGAAGGAAAGCCGCGCCGGCGGCGGAGCGGCAGCGGCCGGCCTGCGCGGTGCCCTCAAATATTGTGACATTTTATTAGCCCCCATTTCCTAACGATAATTTATTGCGATACAACAGACACCCGAGGTCCCCTTAAATTGTCTTTTCATAATGAATAAATTTAAACCGGCTAATTAATATATAAACTAACCCAATTTGTCAGGTTGATTTGTATTTTAGTTAATTGTGAAAGTAATTACCACATGGGCAAATTAACAGCTTTCTGGAAATGACCAAGGCAGGGTTTTTATTTCCTTCCTGGGTGAAGAAAATTCATTTTTCCCAGCTCTTGATGTGATGAATAAAAGTCATAAATCTGGGTGATTGGTGCAGGCAGAGTCTAAATGGCTTCATATTTCATTTTAGGTTTAATAGAAATATTCATGCTCTGTTTTAATGAAATTAAATTGAAGGGGGGTGGACTGAGAGGCTGTCGGTCGGGGCTTAAAGGGGCAGCGCACATTTGGTGGGCTTTTTGTTGTTTTCTTGTGGATGAGCAAAAAATATCAAGCTTTCGTTATGCCGGACAAACGGCGCCTGATGCGGGGATCGCAGCAGTAGTAGAAATAAATTTAAAAATTTTGCTTGACATTATCCGAAGAGAGAGAAAGTCTAACGAGAGGCAAAACTTTGAAAGATGGTTTGTAGGGGGGGGGAACAGAAAAAAGAGGCAAAAAAATATCCCGGCCTCCTAGCGCAGGGACAGCTTTTTCCCCGAATGCGGGGGTTTGGGGTGAAAAAAGGTTTTTGGCGGTCCATTTGCAGACCGGCCCTTCTCTCCAGGACTGACATCTTGGAGTGCATTAGATGCCCTTTTCCTGGGAGGGGGGTGCAGAGGCGGTCTCCCCCGAGCACCCAGAGAGGACCGGGCGCTGCTGGGGACCCAGCCGTATTTTGCGACCCGGAGCTCTCCCGGGGTCCCGGTCTCCCCTTCCCGGGGCGAAAGAACACGGTTTAACAACGCGTAGGCGTTTCGCAAGTACCTGAGGCTGGTTTTGCCAGCCCGAGCATCCGGAGGGGCTCGCTTTCTCCCCAGCAGAGCCGGGCCCCCCACACGCCTGCGGCCGGCCCCCCCCGGCCCGGAGCAGCCGCCCGGGAAGCGGCCCCGGCTCGGGAGCCGCCGGCAGCCGGAGCCGCTCCGTAATGGATCTGATCTGTGACTTGTTGATTTCCCCTGAGCAAATAAGGCTTTGATGCAGTCCCGGCGAGAGTGGTTAGCTGATGAATTGACAAAAACTAATCAGCTTTATTGGGAAACAGGTTAAGGGCAGCAGAGTGTCAATAATTCTCCGCCTGACCCCCTCATCCATTAAGAGAGGCAGGCTGATTAGACCGAGAAGACCCTGTGCTTTTTGCACTGAAATTGCTTTCATAAACTCACCATTATTAGCAGTCAATGCAAGCGGCTAATTTAGAGGAGACATCCCGAGGATGTCACATTTATCAGGGAGGTTTATGTATCATTATCTCATTTACAGAATGTCGCAGTGTAATAAGTGTTTTTGGCAATAACGCTGGCCCCACGCTTGAGGTTTGTAACGGCTTTGGAGAGACCGGCCTGCCTGGGGAGACCGGGATGGGGGGGTTTAATTCAGAGGACCGAGGACCCCCCCCGCACTGCCCCGTCGCAGGGCTCCGGGCGCTCCGCCGTTCCCACCGGGCAGCCCGCAGTGCCGCGGCCGCCCGGGGTTCACCCCACGGCCCCAAGCCGCCCGCTGCATGCACCGCCCCGGCTTTTCAAAAGGCGAGATAGGGATCTGTTTGCCCACGGCCGGGGGAGCGGGGGCTCTGCTGAAAGGGGACCACCCGGAGGTGTCGGGGGAGCGCGCTCCTTGCGCTATCTCCGCCGAGATAACCGCACATTGTTGGCTCCCGGGCAATATACTGGATCAACACAGGTGCGGGAGCCGCGGGGAGTTCAGCCGGCCCCGGTGCCCTGCGGCACCTGGGGGGGGCAAACACACGGAACGGAGCGGGGAAAAAAAGAAAAAATAATAATAAAAAAAGAAGGAGGGGAAAAAAAGGGGGGGGGGAAAAAAAAAAGAAAAAAGAGAAAGAAAAAAAGACAAAAAAAGAAAAAAGAAAAAATATTGGCACTTTTTTTTAAAAAAAAAAAGGTCTGAAAATCGAAATCCTTCTCTAAGCATCAAAGATTGCCCCCCGGGCGGGAGGGCAGCCTGGGGAGCCATCGGGAGGGTCGAGGCGAGCGGCCCCGGCGGGCGGGGGCCCGGGCTGGCCCCGCGGGGGGCTCCCGAAGGGCTGCGGGGGGCGGCTGGAGGAGCCCGGCGGCGGCAGCGCTGCTCGGGGCCGGCT